>JBAMBI010000615.1:185000-460501 GCA_037043535.1 Drosophila putrida
CAAAATTATAACAGCATTGTTGTAAAAGCTAAATAGAGATTATATTTCAATAAACTGTTGTCTGAATCTGAAGAAGAAGAGTCAAACTAAAAGCTTACAGGAAACACTAAAAGATAAATACAAAATACATTAACATCTTTCAGTCCAAAAGCAACATTTAAAAAAATGTGAATGTGTTTCTAAAACCAATACTTTTTAATGTAAAAAAGAAATATTTGGAGAAATTTGATAATATTTCAAATCCATTGAATATTTAAATTAAATAAATGGACAAGAAATATATATTATGAATGAGTCAATTATTTAATTTTATTTCATATTATTAAATGAAATATTAAATCAATTAATAAGAACATATTTTTGTAGAAATAAGAAATAAATTAAGGACAGACGAACTTCTGACATTGCAAAGTCTTCGATATTAAAGGAACAACAACATTAAGTAAAGGTTTTTTTGTTAAAAGCAAATGTTCTTAAAATCTGTATATATTTGAAATACACCTGATTACTATTTTGTTCAGAGTGCATCTTTTGTGAACTGAACTGAAGTAATCTTTTCTTATTTTAAACAACATAACCTTCTTTTTACAATGTCTGATTCAAAAATATCTATCAAATAAAAAATCGTTGAAAAAATGGGCCTTAAAAAGTTAAAAAGAATATTTCTTTAATTAAGAAGTTTTCGAAGTTGATTTGAGTTGAGTTTTATATCACATAAAAAGTGTGATATATTTTATTATATATTTTATTTAGAGTTGAAGGTCTTACTTTTAACAATACATATTATATCTAATTTAATAAAAATAGAATAAATAAATATTTTATTTATTAGAGATGACAGTCACATTGCGAATTTTTGACTTTAATGATTTGATTTTTGTATTATTGCGGGTACCACTGTGCGTTGCACCTACAAATGGGCCCTGTGGCAAGTGTGTGAGTGTGTGTTGACGTGGCATGTGGCACGTGACACAGACGGGGAAGGGATTTTGATTGAGGAAAAGGTACGTTAAGGGGTGTGGGGGGGAGGGTGTCTATTGGTGTGTTGCGGTGTTAAGCATTGTTAATTTGACACTTATCGAGTAATGAAATCGCTTTTGGCTAAATCTTGTATTGAGCACATGTCAAGACAAGCAATTTAACCCCCATAACTTGTATATCCCCCTCTGTCTCTCTTTCTCTACGTCCCCCTCTTTACCCCTCTTTGTGTGTGTGTGCACATTCCCAATTGCATTTACAAAATCTGCAACACATCAAACGGATTAAAGCCCAAATCGAATGACACTTTGATGGACACACACAATACAAATTTACAGTTGCAAAGGGAAATCCAAATACTAAATGTGTATTCTGCCCTTTATCAAGTACATTTCTATAGGTTCTATATATAACATAGTATGTAGGTCCTCCATGGTAATGTCATAACTTACAGTTGGAACGGAAAATACATTTAATTGATCTCATTTAAACTTAAATTTAAATTCACTTAATTTACTTTCAAGTGATATATATTTGACCTTCGCTGAATACATTATAGGTACAGATAGACAGACGGACATGTGTATATCGACTCGGCTTCTGATGCTGATCAAGAATATATACTTATGTATATACTTTATGGGGTCTGCCAAGACTCCTTTTGCCTGTTGCATACTTCTCTTTTTAAATACTTAATATACCCCCAAAGGGTATAAAAATGACTTGTTTTTTAGGTTTCCTATAAATTTCAGAGATTTCCGGAGGAGATGAGCATAAAATAACAAATCATTCAATATATATAAATATAAATAATATATATAATAAATATAAATATAATAAATAAATAAACTAAGGCGACAAGCTTCCAAAATTTGGGGGAAGGTTCAGTTCGAGCCATAGAGTACTAAAAAGGTTCGGTTCTTGGACCGCTTTATGGAGCCCCTGAACCAGAGATTCGAGATTGCACTTGGTTCAATACTATAATTTTTGTTGCTTTTGTTATTACTTCCTTGTTGCTTATTTTTTTGAGTTCTTTTATACCTAAGTATATATGTAAGTGTATGTATGTGCCTATTACTTAAACCAAATTCTAAAAGTTAAATGTAAAAATTAAAGACATTTCTGCGCAGAATTAATAAAAGAATTTTGAATACAACAATAACGCGATTTTAAAGATTTGTTTTTAAAAAACTATCGATTTTTGTGAAAACATCGTTTTCTAGGAAAATATACAACTGAAATTAGCTTGAATCCTTTTGAATTTTCAAAGTGACACTTCACTGAAGTCTGGTGTCTGTTATTATGGTAGATTAGCAAAATTGAAAACTAATCTTAAACTAATATGAAGAACAAATAATTTAAGCCACTTTTAAATATGTTGTCATTTATTTGGATGGTTAGTAATGAAGTAGTAAAAAATGATAGTGTTCGATTCGCAAAATTTAACTGAAGTAGATATCGATAAGGTAAAGAAATTCTATATAAAAATGAGTTTCGAAAGTGAAGACCGAAATTTGAAATTCGTTAAATTCGGAGTACTATATCATTATATAACATTAATATAATCAGTCGAAAGTTGAAAGCAGTTCTTTTGCAATATAATGAAATCTTAAGCGTTCCAAAGATAACCTTATTAAATATTTGTAATATATTTAATCGCTATCTCTTTCTCTCTCTCCCTCTCTCTCTGTCTTCTTTGTCTTTTCTCAATCTCTTTCTCTCTCTCTCTACCCCTGTGTTGTGTTGGATGTATAGTAATTTACTTATTGTTTAATAGCTGCAGCTCTTTTGTGACCACAACAACATGGCAAAGTCTTTTTGGGGTGTCTGCAGCTGCATTGCGGCAAGTTGCCCGTTGTCCACTGTCCATTGTCCACCGTCCATTGTCCGATGTCGCTAGACGGGTAACGGGCAACGGGGTAACGGGTCACGAGTTGCACGTTGCACGTTCCATCAACTGGTGTCCAATTTGTTATGGACAGGTAAAAATGGCGATGCACGACAACATAAATCAGAGCACCTCGCCAGATGACAACAGAAGATGGAGTTGCTGCAGTCGGAGCTCCTCCTCGAACCCACCTGCAGGAGCTGGAACTGAAAGAGGAACTGGCACTGGAACTAGAACTGGAACATTGTGTCATTGCACAGGTTTGTCAATTATGTTTCGTATGCAGTTAAAACAGTTGCATTTCCAACGCCAAGAACAAAGGTGGCCAAAACAAAAGGCATAAGCCGGCAGAAAGGAATGGGTAGAAAGAGAAGCAAGGCAAGGAAGGCAGGGCAGGGCAGGGTAGGTTAGGGTGGGGTGGTTCAGGTTGACAGGACCTTGTTTGGCATGGAGACTTTGTGCCTGGCCGGAAGTTTGCGCTGACATTCATTACCATAATTCACAACAGCTTAAAACATTTATGTGGCTGCTGCTTACGGGCCACGCCTACTTCGCCCCCCATTTTGCCACAGTGTCGTGTTGGCCAGGTTTAAACAGTCGTCGTTGTTGTTGTTCTTGTTGTTGTTGTTGTGGCTGTTGCTGTTGCTGTGTGTTGGATTATGTGTAGAGGCATGCAAAAAAGGGATAATAAGGAAACTTGAAAATTTGTTGCAATTATTTTAACTGCTTGGGAATTGCCCGACAACATCAGGCGACCGAGAAGCCCTCTCTTTCTCTCTTACTCACTCTATCTCTCTCTCTGTCTAGCTATCTTTTTCTAGTTGCACCCGCATCGACCTCACTATAAAGCTTGGCCCGAAATGGCCAACAATTCTATAGCTGCTTTGCACTTTACAACTTGTTTTGGACTCTGCTCAACTCTGCTTCTTCTTGGGCCATGTGCTAAGCCGTCGCAATTTGCTAGACCTTCCCCCTATCCCTCTAACACTCTCCCTCTTTCTCCCCAATCTTTTGCCCTCACTTCCTTTTTACACCTCAACTTTAGTTGCAAGTCCTTTGGCCAGAAATGCACTTGCAGTCAAATTTTCTCTCCTTTCGTTTCCTTGTTTAACTATTTCAATGTTTCTGTCCCTTCTGTCTCTCTCACTCTATCACTGTCTCTTCCTCTGTCTCTTTCTGTGGTGCTAAAGTTGTCGTTTAAATAAAAGCACAAATACTGTAGCACCTGGAATCATAATGTACCAACTAATCTGGATCATCTGAACTGACTCGTTAACAGCTCGACTCGATTTAACACTGTAACTCTATGCTAATCATCTTCCCTAAGGAAAGAAAGAGAGAGGGAGAAAGAGAGAGGGAGAAAGAGAGAGAGAGAAAGATCTATACGAGTAAAGAGCGAGAAGAAGAAAGACATGAATATTAAGGATAATACTCGTGAACGTAAAATATCCAATGTCCAATATAGATTATATCTGTGAAGAAATAGGATGACATTACAAAATTTATGACAAATAAAGAGAACAAGGCAGATTTAAAAATTGTTGGATGTGACAGGTGATTGTTGGAATATCTCTATTCAACATACAAAATGAACATTATATAACACTGTATTAATTATTTCTGCCTTATGTGTGTATAATCACACTTTGAGTTAACTTCCTTCTTCTTGCCTAAAACTTTGTGGAATGTGAATGTGGCAAATTAAGAAGTAGCTAAATAATTCAAATACTATATAATATATAAATAATACAAAACAAATCAAAAGTAATTTTATCTTCATTAATAGATCCTAGTTTTCAACAGTGATTATATACTCTACTGAAAGAATAAAAGAAACTTTACTACACCAGTCCAAACTCCAGATATAACTAACTATATCTACCGAAATATAATATTAAAAGTGCATACTAAGAGTCTTTTGGTGACTCCTTTGGCTCATGAATTATGGGGGCGTAAACGGAAAAAGTAAAATATATAGGAAACAGGATAAACAATTATGAGTAATACACTTGAAATGATATCTAAATTGAAAGCTAAAACTAGCAGAATTTTCCAAACGACAAAATCATTGGAAAACTATATTTATATTTTTTTACTTGTTCTCAGAAAATTATCCACTTCTTGGTTCTGTTTTCAGCCTGCTTAATGATAGAAAATACACATCTTCCTATATAGATACAAATACTAAATATTTGAAAACAAATCATATACTATATTTATATTGATATAAATGGATGCATAACAAAATAAATGAATAAGAAAATAATTTAACACTTTCCTCTCCAATTTTTTAAATTAGCGTGATATATTCTGAACTTAAATTTGTAAGTTTTTGCGATCTTTATTAATGTTTTACTAATTCGAATGTTTAGCTGGACGAAAGTCTAATCGAATTGACGAAATGACAGATTTAAGACTATGTATAATCAACAGCAACAATGTTTGACAGCAATTTTTTTTACTTTTAATTAATTTAGATTTATTAAAGATTTATAATATTCTTTTTTACGAATAATATTTGAATTGCTTTTCATAATAAGAAACAGTTTCACGAAACAGAATACAGAATAAAACTATTATAGTTTTCTGAGACAATGGGTTTTGGTAACTGTAATGTTTTTCATTTAATGAGCAATATGTTAATACGAGTATTTTTAAAAATAAAAGTGCATTTTAAAATTTAGAAACTCAACCACAGATGAAAAATACAAAAATATAAACAACAATTTAATTAAACTTTTCTACAATTTAATTTGATAAATGAAAACTAAAAATAAATCAGAAGTGTTAATTTTATTTGGCCTTTTGATCATCTCAAGCATCTAAACTTTGTTATTCCATGGTTAAGTTGTTTTCAGAATCTCTAGATATATAAGGAACACACCTGATGAGTTTTTTGGATTTGAAAGATTTTGCCTAATTCTCTTAATTTCCCAATCAACAGCGAAACAAAGGCAAGTGGAGTTAAATAGCAGATGAATTACATTAGCCGCTTTTGTTGGCCACGTGCCACAATATGCCACAACATGCCACACCTCTGTGTTGTGTGTCTGTTAATTGGGCAGATGTTGCAACAATTTTGGGGCACGACGTTTTTATGACCACAGATTTATAAGCAGCTAATTTACTAAGCTAATTTGTTAGAAACTTAAATAGACTTTGCTGTAGCAGGCAACTACTGCCACATGCCTCATGCCACCTGCCAACAGGCAACTGCCAACTGCCACCTGCCACTTGTCATAGGGGGCAGTTGACAACATGATGCTGCAAGGTTTTGTGTTGTGACAATTTTAATGGGAATCCGAGAAGATCTTTTAGTAGTATGTGTATGTGTGGGTTGTGTGTGTGAGTGTGTGTGTGTGTGTGTGTGTGTGTGGCATGCGGCTTGTGGCATGTGGAACGCGGCGAGGCTATTTCACACGCATGTAATTCCATATGCAAATGGAGCTGCAACAACGAGCAGTGGCAGCACCAGCTTATCTGCCCCACACACACACACACTCACTCACACACAATGCCACACTCACATACACACACAATGGCACACACACACAATCAGGTGTGACAGATGCAATGAAAATGAAAATGAAAATGTTTGCAAATCAAAAGGCGAGAACACACACTTCAGAGCACAGACTAAGCTGCGGTAGCTGCAGAGGGGAAGGAAGCTTTCAGAGGGGGGAAGTGCGATGGAAGGGGGATGTTGCAACATAGAGGTGTACACAATAGTTACACGTATTCATTTCAAGCGTTTTATGCGTTGCTCGCTTTTGTTTTTACTGCCTTACTCAATGTCCACACGATCTGACACACTTTTTGTTGGCCATTCTCTGCTTGCCTCCCCACACACACACACACACACACACAGACACACTCATATCTGTGTGCATCCTGCCTCCTTTTTCGCCTCTTGGCTCCCCCTCTTGGCCATCATCCATTGGCTGACTTGGCGTGCCAGCGCGATGACAGTAAATGCTGAAAATTGAGTGCAACTTGTCGTAACTTTATTTCAAATATATGCGGAAAGGACTAACCAGACAATGCAACAACACCAACACACACACACACACACACACATACACTCAACACACACACACACACATACTTATAGACCAATACACTATCACTATCATGCTGATATCCCAGTGAGAACTAGCATGTCCAGGCGACAAGAAATATCAAATGCATTATGGCAGAAATTTTCAAAGAAGGCTAGACTGGAGTATGCTCGACTGTGGAAGACCTTGGGACTAGAAAATAAAAACATATAAGTACATGCAGCCCTGCTCATACAATAGGCACAAGAAAAATATACAACTTTGAGATGATTTTTTATTGGCTTAATTGTGTTAACTCAAGTCCCGAGCAAAATGCTCGCTCATTGTTAAGCAATGTCAGTTCTTTGGTTACGCCGGATAACTCAACCAATATTACGAAATTGCAAAGCAGCTCTGAATTATATTTCCTGTAAGTACTTAAATACTATAATTGATATTTATTTACCAAATACAATCGCTTGAATTTGTTTCTAAGAAAGTTTCACATCAGCTAATTTAAAGTTGAATATGGAAACATCTTTTAGCTTTTAGATATTTTCTATTTACTCACTCTACAATCTTTTACAGCAATGTGGCTATCAAGGAGAAATTGGATATTTCGGATGGCATTGGGACACCAGATTGGAAGCTGGGCTGTCATATTCCTAGTGATAATGTGGGGCGTGAAAAGTTCGGGAATAGCAGCCTATTTCCTGGCGTTGTTTCCCTATGTAGTGCTCTTTGCATTACTGGGTAGGGCGGTCACACTGGACGGGTCTGTCGATGGTATTATCTTCTTTCTAAAGCCTCAATGGGGTGAACTACTCAATCCCACCGTTTGGAGGGAAGCGGTGGTGCAATGTTTCTTCTCCCTGGTCGTAGGTTGTGGACCAATCATAATGTAAATCAGTCGGTCAGGACAACAAGTTTTATAAACTCTGGTTCAAAAATAGGACCGCAGCCCTTTTTCAAGCGTTCGGATAGAAAGGGTCAAGTTGGAAAGAATCCGGGACTACCTTTTTTTTACCTTTATATTTCGCATTTCGATTTATCAATCGTAAGATTACTTATGTCTGTAATAAGCTACTTATCCTTGGTCTCATTAGCTTTTCTTCAAAATCACTTTTATATTTTCAACTTCAATTATTTTATAAAAGGTATTAAGGTCACTTTAAAAAAAAAAAAAAAAAACTTGTCAAAAGAAACTGATCTAAGCGGCATCTTATGCACGCACTGCTAAAACCACTTGGGAATTCTAAGGCGCGAACTTGAAAAAATCTATAAGCTGAGTTGGTCTTTTATTTCATTTTCTTAAAAACTCTGTTGCAAAGCTATGACCGCTCCCCTTTTTTTAGCGGTTTGTGCGGCGTGCGCTTTTATGACCGCATTCGACAAAATTAAATAGTCCATAAGGAAACGGTAATAAATATATATATTTTTAGTAATTTAATAATGAGTGTAAACTCTCTTAAGAGTAATTAAGTCGAATATTCTATTTAAAAAAGGGTGCGTTCATATATTTGCTCCAGAGTTTAAAAAGGTAGAAATAGGAAGGATGGACTCTTTCACCTGAATTTCAGTTTAAAGACAGACCATTGAATAGATATGTAAATTTACACATATCTTTCTATTAACAGAACTTGTACATTTGCTGGGTGTTAAACAGGCACCAAAAGTACATTTTTTAGTAATGGATAAGAATTTGAAAAATCTGCTTAAAATATGCTTAAACTTTACAGTGGAATAATGCAATCAGCTTTTCGCATAAATTCATTCCTTCAACTTTAATTGAATGTAAATCAATTTTACACTTTTGTCGCCTGGAAAAAAGCACATGTTGGTTCCTTTGTGTGCCTGTGTGTGTGTATGTGTGTGTATGACTGTGTGTGTGTATGTGTGTGTATGTGCATACGATGTTAAGTGTTCTGCAACAAAGTTTTTGCGTGCTTTTGTCTGACGACTGACGACTGCCGCCTGCTGCTCTTTTTCCTACTCCCTTTTCCTACTCCCCTTTTCCTACACCCTTTTCCACTCGCTTTTCCCTTAGTCATTCCCAGATCCCAGCTCTGGCATTTTTTTCGTTGCCCCCTCCCCCCTCGCTGTCCCCAGCTGCTAGCCAAGACTTGTCTACATAAGCCCAGTTGGTTGACTGTTAACTATCGCCTATCAGCCAGGCCAGGCCAAGCGAGGACATCCAACGATCCAAACCATCCAGACCAGAGGCAGTCAGACCGTCAGACTGTCAGATTGTCAGACCGTCAGGCACTTTCGTCGTTTTGACTCTGCGGTAAATAGTATGCATGTGAATACGTACATTTGTATGTTTCCCCTGTACATATATATCTCAGAGAGAGAGAGAGAGAGAGAGAGAGACAGAAGCGTCGTTGCAGCTTCTGTTGTAGTCATAAGCTAACTGCAAAATTGCTTAAATTTTATGTGTCAACATTATGGCATGGCCTGCTGTTGCAAGTTGCAAGTTGCACGTTGCAGCTTGCAACACATTTGACTTTAACTTGAACTTAAACTTCAACTTCTTCGTCTACTTTATAAACTGCCCAAAGGCGTTGCCCGAGTAGCCGTCCAATCCCATCCAACTAACTCACCAATCAATTGGCAATCAATGAACCAACTCGAACTCCAACTCCATATCCATATCCAACTGCATCTCCAGTTCTATTGCCAGTTCGAATTTCATCTCCATGTCCATTTCTTCATTTTGCCATCACCTGCTGCGATCTCAATGTCCGTGTCCGTGTCCAACTCCAGGACGATATCCATCGTCGTCGTCGGCGTCATTGTGTAGTAACAATAAATTGCAAACATTTTCACTCTAGCCGTTGAATTTTACAACGCACAGTGGAACCAAATGTGCAATTAATTCAATTGATACTAATTTCTTTGCCTACTTTTTCAAATTATGTTTAAACAGTTTAATAAATGCATTAATAATAAAACAATCTGTTTCTGATGAAATTAAGTTTTCTTCCTCATAGTGGAGTTTTTGAGTTTATACAATTTAAAATTTATTTAAGACCGAGTTTACGGAAGTTTTTTAGTATATTTTCCATAAACCCACTAATTATCTTTCTTAATAATTCTTAATTTATGGGATTAAGCTGAGATGATTGTGAGGATTACTCCATCATCTCTATTATCTGTCTTCTATATATCTATTCATCTTAAAAAGTATTTAAATTTGCTTCGGGTCATTAACTTATTGAAAGTCCATCTTTAGCGGTATTTCATCCTCGGATTGAGGTAGCAATATACTGCTAAGGATATTTCCAAAGGCTTTTGCACCCACCTTTTTCTTGATTCTTTATATGTATTAAACCAAACACACGATGGTGAAAAATATCTCCTTAGAATTATGCTCCCACCACTATGTTTAACTGGTTTTAAAGTGGATTATAGAAAATTATTTTGACGCGTCCACAAATCTACTTGATTTTATTTGGTCTGGAATAGAACTATTTCAGCGGAGAGAGCTTTTTAATCTTCGTCATTTCGATGATTTATAGTATTTAGTCACATTTTGTCGAATTTTGTCATATCTTCACCGATGCAAGACACTGTGCGGTCACAAAACGTACCGTTAGCTGGTCCGACTGGGTGATTGGAAGATTGCAATGGTATGGAACGTTGCCTGCTGGCTCCAAGTATCAATAACCAACCTGAGATGCAGCCACTGTACGTGTGTGTGAGTGGGTGTGTGTGTGTGTGTGTGGGTCAGGCCGTGGTACAATTTGCTGGATATTAAGTGCGACGGATATGGGCAGTCAGCCATTTGATTTCATTTGCCATTTAGTTTAGTTACTGCTCGGCTTTACCATAAGCAACAAGATGGATGCGTTCCTTAAATGCAATTAACGCGTCGTGTCCAGGACACTGCAACGCACAAAGAGGCATCAAAAGCTCATGTGCCACATACAATCTGAACTAAGATGCACTGAACAATGGAGAAGCACAAGGAGCACATCAGGCTCGGAGGCATCAAGGCATTGAGTCTTCCCTTGTGCCAAATCGTGCATTTAACGATTTTCCTTACGCTTTGTTAGCACATTTTTTATGCATACCGAAAACTAATATTTTTTCATCTCTTTCCAAACTCTCCCTTTCCCTCACTCATTCCACTGTCTTACTGTTTTCAATAGTGTTGCCCGAACAGCTTTTTTTACGTCAATATGAGTCTTTTTTAATTTGTTCAATTACAGACAAAATTAGAAAACAGACAGAAAGTATTTTGAAAGTGATTTTGACTTTTGTTTTATAAATCAGTATATTTTGAACAATTATGAACATTCAGCTATGCATTACCAATCTCTTTCAGCGCTGTACAAAAGCATATGAAATTTTCTTTGTCTCTCGAACCTTTCCAGCAATGCTTTCCAAATTAATTCTAAAGAGTTTCATAAAATTAAAAGTTAATTAAATTACAAATTGATTATTTTGATCGTTTTTATATTGAATGAAAAGTTTTTGATTACTTATAAAATCAGTACATTAATTTAAATTTATATATAAATATAATAAATATAATTTATTTTAATGAAACTGGAAATAATTGTTTGACATTCGATTTTCCCACTTCGAAAAGCGTTCGAAAAAAAGCAAAGCCAGTATTTTTAACAGTTGTTTTAAAAGCAATAGACGTCAAAATCTATAGAGACATTAGAAATCTGACTTTTAATTAAAAAAGTATTTTGAAAATATAGCGCAAGCTTACTTTGATGTTCCAAGTTTTAAAGGCCTCCTTCAATACTTTCTGAACTTCGTGACAAAATCAAAATATCCTCCTCAAGGGTATGAATAAAATTATGTCACTAATTCAAAATTAACTTTTAAATACAAACAACATCATTAAAAGTATAACATGTTAAAATCAAATAGCTAAAAGCCTTATAATTCTTAAAAAAAGTTAACAATTGATTAAATAATGACACGAATTGATCTCTTGGCTAAAAAACTCGGAGTTCATAGTTCATAAATACAAAACAAATGTTGCCCCCTTATTGTGTGGTGATTAACCACATCTGACAGTTATATTACAATCTGTTATAATGCTTATAAACATTATGGCAATTGTGTTGGCTACAAATTTGTATGATGAACTGTGAGAGGACATAAAATAATTTCGAACAAAACTTGTGCATTATTAGTTCACAATATTGTTCACAGCTTCAGTCACCTTGTTTGCATTTTCGCGTTTATCAAAGAGAAATTGTAAAATATATCGGACTTTTGCTTAACAAAAGATTATCCCACAATAGAATCGAGCTATCAAAAAGCGGACTACTGGGAATCCCAGCATTCTAAAAAGCCCAGGGTTAAATCTGTGTGACCAATACAAATGTGTGTTAACAAATCAGAAACTATCAAAGCTGACACAAAAAACTAATGGTTTTCTTTTTTTTGCAATCTAATATGTATTTATGAAAATTGAAAAAACATCCACCTTCTTTTATACATAATTTTAATTGAAAACAATGTTTTTTTTTCAACTTCTTATTAACCCACCAAAAACAGCTTTTTTCGCTTTTTCGATAGTTAGCAACACTGGTTGGCTGTCCAGCACATTCCAGGGAGCAGGCAAATAAGTAATCCAAAGGACCACGCAAGACAAAGTCTTCGCCAATCTCTGGTATCTCGATACTCATTCTCAATCCCCTTCTCAATCCCAATCCCAAGCCTTCAGCTGAGCTGAACATCAAAAATGTACATCAAGTGAGGAGACGACTTCTTTGAGTTTGCATATCTTTGCTTGGCAACCAATTTGAATATAGTTATACGAGTAACAAAAAATATAGAATGCATTCATTTTCACATCAAATGCATCGATTTGCCAATGCTCTAACCTAACCTAAATAATCCACATCTAAGGTTGATTTATTTCTTTTGAAAATTTAGTGGCCACTAATTATAGAAGACGTTAACGAATGATGTTTCAAACAAAAAGGAAAGTGAAAGAGTAAGCAGAAGGTTAGAATAAATGAGAAGTTGATTAAAGTTTAAGCTGAGTCATGCAGTGTGTTAAACGTTAAAGAATGGCACAACAAAGAGTATAAATAGAGAGCATGTTCTTTAAAGAGAACAAGTTTTTCATTTTCATCTTCAACAAACTACTAGAATTTAGAAAAATTTACTGTTTCGAAAAATGTAAATAAATAAATAAAGTTATATGTATATATATAGTATAGTTGTGGATCCGGTCAACTTCGTCTCGTCCCAATGTAACGTCTTCAGACTAATAAGTACATCTGTTGAGTCGTTAGTGACTTTTTGCGGAAAGATTTCTTTTCTCCATTTAAGCCAAACTGGCTTAATTGTTCATTACCTATCAATATTTTGGCTTCATTTTTATTTCAAAAAATATATTTAGACGCATTGGATTATTTTTACACTTCAAATTTCAATTTTAAATTCAACTTTAACTTCAACATTTAATTTCTTATTTGAAATGTAAAATTTCTAATTTTATTTCAAACTTTATTTATCAATTTTGATTGCTTTTGTCTACTGCTACTAATCGACGTTAATTAAATAAAAAAAGATAAATGAAAGTTCTACAAAACTCTAGTATCTCAAACGCAACCCCAAATCAATTTTTGATGTCAAGAAAACTGTGCAAACATTTGATAAAACCTAAGATTTATTGAATTTAATTTAAATGATTTGTAAATCTTATAAGAAGGCATGGAATGCATTTTAAATGAGTTTAAATATTTTATAAAATTCAGAAATAATATAAACTATTGTGGAATTTTGAAATAAATAAATAGCAGGCAATTTTCCAACTTCGAAAAACTGTTTGAAAAATAAAAATCTCTGACATTTTCATTTCAAATAATAATAATAATATAAATAATTTTATTAATAATATTCAAATGAAAAGCACATAAACTGTTAAAAATCAAAATTGAAAACCTAAACTAAAAATCTATAAGCCAACAGAAAGTGTACCGTTTTGAAATGAAGTGATCCAATCTACCAACGAATTCGACCATGAATAGAATTGTCGGTTGAGTAATTCAGTTGGTAACCAAAATTTGGTACAAAGAACAACTTCTGATACGGTTTACAATGAGAAAGGGAGAGAAAGCTTAAACCAAAAGTACAAGCAAAAGCTTGTAACAACTGTAACACGAAATTCCATAAATAAACCCACATAACATAATTCAAATCTAAATCATAAGCTAAAAACTTTTCAAGCTCTTCAATGAAACCATAAATCCCCAATACAAGTAAGCGTATGTGAGACAAAAAAAAAAGAAAGTAAAACAATCGCTTGTAGAGCAAACGTTAGGTGAGACCTTCGAGTTACTGTTGCCCGGAAGGCAACATCTGGGACAGGGTATGGATCCTTTGAAACTTAACACAATGCCAGGTGAGCAACGCCTTTGGCCTTTGAAAGTTCAACCTAAGCAAAAACTAAACCAAAAAAAGAAAGATTGGAATTTTTGTGATTGGCTTCTATGTCGATGATACGCGTACAAACAAACATACATACATACATACATACATACATACATACATACATATATACATATGGTACATATACATGTACAAATCTCTCTCTATGGTCTATGAGTGATGGCTTCATTTTGGTCTGTTTCGATGCTGCACATCCTGCAGCTGTCCGGAGATCTAAACAATTTTTGTTACGGCCTGCTTTTAGTTAGTTTTGTGGTCAAAACAAAGCAAAAAACGGCAACAGCATTGGAAAAATATTTCAAAAATATGATTGGCATTGACCGAAGGAGAGAAGGAGAGGCTTGTAAAGGGTCCGGGGTCTGGGTCCGGGTCTGGGTATGTAACCTCATTCATAATTGAAACGAATTGTTGTCCCAAAAATAATTCCTTGAAACGAAATACGAGCATGTTTCACACATTCCAATTAAAGAGTGAACTTTACTCCTTAATTCTTTTTGCATTCATTTAACATTTTTCGAATATCTCTTAGTTGCTTTTGATTGAGAAATTGACCTTCTTTCCAGGAGTAAAAAGGACAAGTTAATATTCCACCTGACAGACGAACCCTTTCCTTGTTTTTTTCTATTTTTTTTTTGACATCAAAAACTTGTATGCAATCAACAAGAAAACTCAAGTCTCTGAGATTTAAAAGACAGACATTACTTGTAATATAATGA
Source organism: Drosophila putrida (assembly GCA_037043535.1). NCBI lineage: Eukaryota > Metazoa > Arthropoda > Insecta > Diptera > Drosophilidae > Drosophila > Drosophila putrida. The sequence continues at coordinate 200,051 of JBAMBI010000615.1, forward strand.
AAACATTCAATTTCAAATTCCATTTTATATTGCAGTAAATAGTTAAGGCCCAAATATTTTGAAAATAGCCCAGATTTGTCAAAAGAGGTTTACTTTTAAATTGTTGAAAGGGATCCTGTGTTTTCTCTAATTATTCTCATTAATTCGCACACGTGATTTTCGACTCAACCCAGCAATTTTGCTATTACAAAGGATAATGAATATTTAGGAGTTTTAATACGTTTAAATGGACTCTTTAATTATATGTAGTGAAAGCACTGTGAAAGTGCATAAGTTAGGACTGTATTAGTTAGTTGTATGTGTTTAAAAACTGGCACAGGGTACTATACTGACGTGCATGCTTGACTGTAGCCATTTTAACCCACTTTCGTGTTTAAGGATAGATTTCAGATTTCCCTTCTTTGTGACTTTAACACATACAATTATTAATATTACATAATTTATGATATTTTCATGCATCTTCATTGTTTCGACACTTGCTCAATTGAAGTGTTAATTGTTTGCCGACAAATGGCATTGACCGTTTTTTATCTCCGTTCATTATGGACTTATTAAAAAATAGTCCAAATATGGCCAATAGCTGTGATTGTGTGTTTTTCATACGCAAAGTTTGCTTTTAAGTAAAACCTGATAATGCGAGTAATTAAATGAACAAATGACAATTACGTGTAATTAACAATTACCATAGAATGCGCAAAATAATCATACGCATCGTTGCACGCGTCCTTACGTGAGTGTGTAAGGCCATTGTGTGTTTGTATGTATATTATTAGACCCTGTACTTTAAAAAAGTACAAATGGGTCTATTACGTTTGTGCAAATGTGAGTAACAGGCAGAAGGAAGCGTGGCAGACCCCATAAAGTATATATATTCTTGATCAGCATCAACAGCCGAGTCGATATAGCCATGTCCGTCTGTCCGTCTGTCTGTCTGTCTGTCTGTCCGTCTGTCCCTTTTTTGAGTAACTAGATCTCAGAGCCCATAAGAGTTAGAGACACCAAATTTGGCATGTATGTTCATTTATATCTTGCATTGAACGAGTTTGTTTTAGATTTTTGCCACGCCCCCATCCGCCCCCGGAAATCGAAATACAAAATTTCCAAGTCGAATTACAAGAACACCTTTGATGCTAGCGCCTTGATTTTTAGTATATATAGTACACTCTATGATCCAAACCTATCCTGCAAATTTCATCCAAATCGGATGATAAACGCGGAAGTTATTCAACTAACAATGTTACGGGCAAAATCTACTGATATCTCCGTAGCGCCATCTATGGCATTTTTTTGTAACTGAAACAATCTGTAATGATTGCTTTGCACTCAAAAAGTACAGGGTCTTCTACTGTCGAGCTTGCTCCACCGTAGCTTAATGCATTTTCATTATTATGCATGTCATGACTTAAATATGTGAAGCATTTCAACACACATCGGATTGGATTAACATAATTAGCATCAGCTTTCAGACTACATTTTTCCTTAGATAATAAGTAAATGTTGTGTTCAGACTGAAAAGAGTATAGCTTCTATTTCTTACAGGATGTGGTGACACTTTGTACCAGGTAAATGTTCGAGCTCTACGCAATGCCTTTGAATCTAAATATAAAGATCTCCAAAAGCACTTTAATGCTTTATTATCATAGTTTGCTTTTCGGCGTAAATCGTAGAATTATATAGATTTATTATACATAGCTGGTACAAACTATTTTATTCGTATTTAATTAGCTTAAGTACATACCATTACATAGAACGAAAGCAAAAAGCGTCATCGGGAATAAAAACATAATCCAGAGCTGCCAGCAAGAACAATTTTGGCAGCAAATAATTTATGCAAGTTGTTTAACAATAATTGTAACTGCAAAATGCATTGTTAACAAGAGTAGAACACTTTGAACTTTACAACTTTGAACATTTGTTCCATATTTGCACAGAAATAAAACCACAACACAGAAATCAAACAAAAGAATCGAACCGAACAACAAAGCGGCGTTTAAAGAAGCGTATTAATGTCACAGAATTTAATAAACTAGTAAAACAACATGCATTAATTATCAACTTTATTTTGTATGAAAAAATAATCGCTTTGACCAAAAATAAACAACAAACAGCAACAGCAATAGCAACAAATAAACAAAGTCGAATAAAAACGCGAGGAATTAGCGAAAAATGGCTAACAACTGACAACTGGCATCTGTAAAAGCTAAATACCCTGTGGCGTTGCCACCCCGTTCCAATTGCTTGACATGCCATCAGTTTGGCACTTCTGACTCTTTTTTCGTTGTTGTCATAATCAGAGTGTTTGTAGCCAAGGAAGTTTGATAATACCTAAATTAAGGAACCGTCTAGATAAATATAATAATAAATAATAAATATAATAATAAATGTTTTTGTGACAATTAGGTCAAAGTATTTTTATAGATTAAATTAAATTATTTCAATAATATTAGTTTCCTAACAAATACTTAAAACAAAGAGAAAGAAAAGGCAGAGGAAAACATCATCTAAGATGCTTTGAAACTTTAAAGCTAAAAATATAAATTGTTTCTATAGATATTGTCCTGTTTTTCAGTCTTTTGTTTAGTTTTTCTGCCTGTTTCCTGTTTTCATTGGTCGTTTTGTCAAACTTTCTGTAAAATAATTGGCATCACTGAATGCCATAGAATTTTGTGGAAATGCCAAATGTTGCAATTGTGTCCATGTATCAATAGTTTACAATGCTCGCTCTTTATTGATTGTTCTAATACTCGCAAAAAACAACAAGCCTTTTATAAAATATCAATCATAAAGCATTGAAAAAACATACATGTCCATAAATTTGTATATGACATAAAAATGCACACATAAGCAGCTTACATCCATAACTCAAAAGCTAAGATAAAGAATTTAATAGCAATGCCGTCGTCAATAACAACAACAAATAAGCTTTGCAGTACACTAATGATGTAGATTTTTTTTACAATGATTTAAAATTGTTGTCACATTTGAGAATCTAAACAAAAAGTTTATTAAAGAAAGCAAATCAATTTATTTAGCACCTTTTAATTAAAAATAAAAAGCATTTAATCGGCCATTGTTTTTATTTTTGCATTGCTCAAAGTTTATTTACACATTCTTCTACCACATTTCCTTTCAGATTTTAACAGAAAGTTACATTTCAAAAGGAATTGCGGTCAAGCGTTTGAAAATGTAGACATAATCAATACATTTACATATCTACAATGTATATAAATATTGAGTGTTTATTTTTAATGTCAATTAAAATGCATATACAATGGAAAACTTTGTCTAAGTAGCAAAAATCTTTTATATCTTTTATATTGGGATTGCGAATTTTCATGATGCTAAGTCAATTTCAAGAAATTGTAAGTTTAACCAAGTGCGATATTTGTGAGGTGTGGCAACTCACCCAAAAAGATTTGGGAGGGACATTCCCAGGGTCACTGGAATGCTTACATGATAGCGGACAGTTGTTGGAACACTATGAAGAGCCCTCGTTAACCAAGTCAAGCAAGAAAATCGTATATAAGAAAATATTTTAATAAGTTGAGGCTAATGGTTCCTAATGGTTTCATTAAACAAATAGATTTGCCTAAAGCTGATACAAACAATCTGATTTCTGATTTCAAATTATCATCCCGAGAGAGAATAATAAATTGCAGTCACTATATTTCTGGCATATTCCCTTGTGTTATTAGTGTGAGCTTTAAGAGAATTTAAGCTTTTAATCAATTTCATTTTTGGCCGTTTTCTATTATTTTTAGACCCTGTACTTTAAAAAAGTGCAAATGGGTCTATTACGTTTGTGCAAATGTGCGTAACAGGCAGAAGGAGGCGTGGCAGACCCCATAAAGTATATATTTTCTTGATCAGCATCAACAGCCGAGTCGATATAGCCATGTCCGTCTGTCCGTCTGTCCGTCTGTCTGTCTGTCTGTCCGTCTGTCCCTTTTTTGAGTAACTAGATCTCAAAGACTATAAGATCTAGAGACACCAAATTTGGCATGTATGTACACCTATATCTTGCATTGAACGGGTTTGTTTTAGATTTTTGCCACGCCCCCTCCGCCCCCACAAATTAAAACACAAAATTTCCAAGTCGAATTACAAGAGCACCTTTAGTGCTAGCGACTTAATTTTTAGTATGTATAATATAGACTATGGTCCGAACCTATTCTGCAAATTTCATCCAAATCGAATGATAAACGCGGAAGTTATTCAACTAACAATGTTACGGACAAAATCAGCTGATATTTTTATAGTGGCGCCATCTATGTGAATTTTTTGAAACTGAAACAGTCTGTAGTGATCGCTTTGCACTCAAAAGTACAGGGTCTTCTACTGTCGAGCTTGCTCCACCGTAGCTTAATGCATTTTTAATTTTATGCCTAGCCAATGGCCATGCTGAAAGTTGTCGCATAAAAAACTAGATGATGGATTCTCCACTTAGGCTGAATTATGAATTCGTTAATATGTACATACATACATACATATGTATGTATGTGTATATTTGTGGCTTCCGTCTACAATTTATGCATGTGACATGGAAGGCTGGACATTCAGGCCGCACATTTCTAATGACGACGTTGAGAATTTAATTGGAAAACTTTCACTGCAGATACAACTTAAAATAAATAAATATATGCGAAATATCAATGTTCATTTCTTGCCATCTTCCATATGAGTCACATTTATGGCAACAGAAGAAGAAAACCTGGTCGAAATGTATTTGCCACAAAACGCTGAAAGTGGCAAGCAACGCAATACAAACTGAACTCATTTCAAAGAATAACTTCATGCAACTTTACAGCGATGATGGAGTGCTGAGTTCCTCTGATTGCAATAACTTCTTATGTATTTATTTAACATGGAATTCATAAATGTGTGGCAAAACTTATTGGCAACGCTTGACTTGTGAGCAACTCTGCAAAAACAGCTGATCCATAAAAAAACAGTTCGATTGCCCGCAACTTTCAGGTATCCGTTTGCATCACTTCACAAAAAGCATAAAGTTTTCAACTAAAATTGTTTATAATTATTAAAAACAATATCTTTTGTGCTTGAATTTCTCAACATATAATTGTCCATTGTAAGCTTACAGATTACTTTTAATAATATAAATAAATATTGCTTAGTTGCAGCAATCAAAATCGCAATTTAGAGAAAAAATCACTACTTGCTCAACATTAACTAAACTTTAAACGGAACTATAGGTTTATGTAATTGTCCTTGGAGTCAAAGCACAATGATTGACTTAATTCCTGACAATCAGCTGACATCTAAATGAGCTTGATTGAACTTTATATCAATGTGAATCTTGACCTTTACCTCGACTCAAGTGACACAGTCTTAAGCAAAAGCCACATTGCATAACCAAGAGAGCCAAGGCAGTCTCACAGTCTGATAGTCTGACAGTCTGGCAGTCAGTCAAACTGGCAGACAGAGAGTGAGTCTGACATAAAGCCGTCATATTCAATGCTTTTTGGGCCACATTCCTAATGAATAATTGAAACATTTGAACGAAACTTTTGAAGCACGTCAACGTCAAAATGCGATGCGGCCACCACTTTCCTAGCCATCAAATGGTCCACGACCCAAAAGCACCCAAAAACACCCAAAACACCCATACCAAATAAACACACACAAAGACATTTTCGCACACTACGAAAATCTGACTGGAAACCACATCACAACGCATCGCATCGCATTTGAGAAACCAAATCGCAATCATATTTGCCAAAATCGCTCAAGGGCTCTTTCTCACAAAATATAGTACATATACATATATATCGGGGCACTTGATTTTCCCCACATTCAACTTTGATGTCTGTCTCTTTCTGCCACACCTCTTCAACTATTTTCCCGCTACTTGAATGTTATTTAACTTGTTTCTCAATGCTTTATTTTCCTATTATAAACATAATACAATAATTCCTCAGGGAAAATATCGTGTCTAGACTTTCTTTGTAATGCTTAGTTAACGGGTGTCAGGGGTGCATTTGCACATCTGAGCTTCCGAAATTTGAATTACCGATTGTAATGCCCAGATGCGACCTTAACCCTAGCACAAATGTAACGGTTTTTCATTTCTTTCTTTTACAAAAGTAATTTTATCGATTGTCAAAAATAGCAATGAGTGTGTCCAACAGGAAACATGCTCCCAGAGCAAGTATTTATAACAAAAATGTTAAGCTTGTGATACTTCCTGAAGAACGCTCTGATACATTTTTATGACAAGGACAAATTTTTGACCGAATGTTTTAGAATTTGAAGAAAGCCCACAAACAAACTAAAAACAAATAAACGAATGAAGCAGCGATAAAGTAGGAGTTTTTTCTTCAGGAATTGGAAGTCATATTCCAATACAACCAATCTGTATCAGAAACCCAGACTTTGGGTTCCTAAATATAACTAGATGAAGAAGTGGTTTCCAGTTATTCCATTTGTAATTCCAAATATAACTATATGACTGTTTTTATTATATGTTACATATCACAGTTTAAATGGCATTAACTTTAACATAGAGGCTTCCTAAACAAATGTTTTTATATTGATTTGGAATAGAAAGTTATTTAATAGAAGTGGCATCAAATTGAAATTACCATTATGGACACATAATTAACTACAAGTTCACTAAAGCTTATTGAATTTATACTAAAATGCAACATCTCCTTTACAGATATAAATATTAAAAATGCATTAAGGTGAAGCAAGCTCGACAGTAGGAGACCCTGTACTTTTTGAATGCAATGCGATCACTACAGATTGTTTCAGTTTCAAAAAATTTCCATAGATGGCGCCACTACAAAGATATCAGTTGATTTTGCCCGTAACATTGTTAGTTGAATAACTTCCGCGTTTGTCATCCGATTTGGACAGATAGACTCGGCTGTTGATGCTGATCAAGAAAACTTTTGGGGTCTGCCAGGCCTCCTTCGGAATGTTTCGCACATTTAACGTAATAGACCCTTTTGTACTTTTTTCAAATACAGGATCTAAAAATAAATATTGAATAATATTTGTATAAAATTACATCTACAAGTGGAGGGTAACTAGCAGCACTAGGAGGTAAATCAACATATTATATCAGTATAATACTTTTTATTTTTGTTTGCTATGTATAATTAATTTCCGTATTGATTTAGCTAATACCTTTGCAATGCTGCAACTAGAATGGTTTATTTGGTTTGGAAAATCAAGAAATTTCTTCATATTTTGAATGAAATTTAATATGCAAATGAAAGCTTGATAAAAGTTTAAGTATTATGCAGGTTCTAGTGCTGGTCCTGGTTGATGGCTGGTTGGTCAGAGCAGGTGTCTATAATTACTTAATTAGTTTGCCAACGGGCTGGAGGCAAAACAAGTGCGACAAGTTACCCAACTGGTCTGCTTCCCTCATGAGAATTTCATGTTGAACAAATAATGCAGCGCTGCTTCCATAACGGTAGGTATATAAGACAAGACAGGCAGGAACATATCGGACACTCGATAAAAAACGGGATATCAACGACATGTTTTGGCGCAAGAAGAAGGAAAAGCGGGATGTGTTTACCTTTGAGGATCTTACCCGATTTCCAATGGTCTTTTATAAGACCATCGGCGAGGATCTGTATTCGGAACGGGATAAGAATCTTATTCGACGTTATCTGCTACGTTTCTATCTGGTTCTTGGATTTCTTAACTTTAATGCATATGTTGTGGGTGAGATTGCCTACTTTATAGTGCATATAACATCGACAACGACACTTTTGGAGGCAACTGCTGTGGCGCCTTGCATTGGATTCAGTTTCATGGCCGATTTCAAGCAATTCGGATTGACGGTGAATCGAAAGATCTTGGTGAAACTATTGGATGATCTTAAGGAGATATTTCCAATGACAAAGGAGCAACAGGAAGCGTATCATGTGGCCTTCTACAACAGGCATATGAATCGTGTTATGTGGCTTTTTACGATACTCTGCATGACATATACATCGTCGTTCAGCTTTTATCCGGCCATCAAATCGACCATCAAGTATTATTTCATGGGTTCCGAAATATTTGAGCGAAATTATGGTTTTCATATCTATTTTCCATACGATGCCGAAACGGATATCACCGTCTATTGGTTCTCCTATTGGGGATTAGCCCATTGTGCCTACGTTGCAGGTGTATCCTATGTGTGTGTCGATCTCTTGCTCATCACAACCATTACTCAATTGACGATGCACTTCAACTATTTGGCCGATACTCTGGAGGCCTATGACGGGAATGATCACACCGATGAGGAGAATGTAAAGTTTGCACAGAACTTGGTTGTTTATCATTCGCGTACCTTGGAGTAAGTCTGTAAAACGATAATATCTTACAACATGCCTTACGAGGGTAGGCTGATAAGTTGTTGGCCTAATGAAGTTATAGTTTTCTTCAACAGTTTAATCCACCTACTGATGGTTGGTCAAGTTTCAGGAAGTGCGGTCACTCTATTTAAGTTTGACGACATTTTATTCTTTCTTTTTCAAGGAACTTGACGAATTTCTTAGTTTGGAAAACTTTTAAAAGTTTGAGTAAATCGAAGAATTTGAAAAGAAAATTATATTAAAAAGTAAATTTATTTCGAGGCGAATAAATTATCAGCCCACCTTTGTATAGATTTAAAACTCATCTATGTAATTGATTATTTAGATTGTAATTTAAGCTTACAGGGTATTTATCGTTGCGTATTTTTCAGTCTCAGTGAAGAGGTGAACAACATCTTCAGCTTGCTTATACTCTGGAATTTCATAGCTGCCTCTTTGGTTATTTGCTTTGCTGGCTTTCAAATCACCGCCTCCAATGTGGAGGATATTGTGCTCTATTTCATATTCTTTTCGGCATCTCTTGTTCAAGTCTTTGTGGTCTGCTATTATGGCGATGAAATGATTTCCTCAGTAAGAGTATCTGTGATAATGTATCATATTATTTGATTAACTATAACTTTCTGATTTCTTTCTGTAGAGCTCTCGCATTGGTCACGCGGCCTTCAATCATAATTGGCTACCCTGCAGCTCGAAGTACAAGCATATAATGCGATATATAATTATGCGCAGTCAGAAGCCCGCCTCCATCAGACCGCCCACATTTCCGCCCATATCGTTCAATACATTCATGAAGGTCATCAGTATGTCGTATCAGTTCTTTGCTCTGTTACGCACCACATATTATGGATAAGGTCGATTCTCTATACAGAACAGAATGACCCTATTACAATAGATGACAAACATTTAAATTAATTTTTCTAAATTTGCATTGGCTTTGATATTTATGTTTCATATTTGCAACAATTGAAATTTGTTATTTATTAATTTATATAATGTGCTATAGCCTACAGAAAAACAAAAAATAAACGATTGGAAATGAAGTTTATTTATGTTCATTACTTATTTATTTGACAATTTAAACCATCATTTACCTGGGTGCGATTTTTCAATGTCCAGTTTAATTTAATTTAGCATATATATTGTATTTGAATTTTACTTTAATTTCTGTACATTTTAACGTCAAATGTATAAGAATTAATGTCGAATACAAAGATATGTATCAAAGCATAATAAAATAAAATACTTATTTATGGAAAATCTTAATCAATATTATTGAAAATAATTGCTTAACTCTAATGTCCATTTTATTTTAATATTTTAATTGATTAGCTTACTTACAAGTTTAACAAAGCTCAAATGTTGCTCAAAGGCTTAACGATTTGTAACCTCAATGCTAGACTTAAGATATATTTCTGGAACAGACAACATTTGTTTTACCTTTAATATAATTCTGTTAACATAGATTCCTTTGTTTGTCCGTATGAACATGTGAAATCTCTTGTAATTTGCTGTAATTTCTATTATTCAATGTTGTAATATCAAATTGTCAGCTGAAGGATGAAATTGTTTAACTAAACATTGGAACAAACTGGCTAGCAACTAAATAAATAAAATATTTATTTGTGGAAAATCTTCATCAATATCGTCCAATTCCATTTTATTTCCATATTTTAATTGATTAGCTTATTAACAAGTTTAACACAGCTCAAATGTTACTCAAAGGCTTATCGATTTGTAACCTCAATGCTAGACTTAAGATATATTTCTGGAACAGACAACAATTGTTTTACCTCTGATATAATTCTGTTAATATAGATTCCTTTGTTTGTCCTTATGAACATGTGAAATCTCTTGTAATTTGCAGTAATTTCTATTATTCAATGTTGTAATATCAAATTGTCAGCTGAAGGATGAAATTGTTTAACTAAACATTGGAACAAACTGGCCAGCAACTAAATAAATAAAATATTTATTTATGGAAAATCTTCATCAGTATCGCCCAATTCCATTTTATTTCCATATTTGAATTGATTAGCTTACTAACAAGTTTAACAAAGCTCAAATGTTACTCAAAGGCTTATCGATTTGTAACCTCAATGCTAGACTTAAGATATATTTCTGGAACAGACAACAATTGTTTTACCTCTAATATAATTCTGTTAATATAGATTCCTTTGTTTGTCCGTATGAACATGTGAAATCTCTTGTAATTTGCAGTAATTTCTATTATTCAATGTTGTAATATCAAATTGTCAGCTGAAGAATGAAATTGTTTAATACTTAGTTAGACTGATTATCTGTGTGTGTTTGTGGTAACTAACTATGAGTAGCTGCAACTAACAAGTGCAAGTGCATCCATCTGTGTCAGAGAAGGAGAAGTTTGTTAGTCTGCTCTTTGCTTCGGGTTGACTTATTAAATAATTATGTGGGGCTTGTTTTGCAAATCTTAAATTAACATTCATAATCATTTTGCCATAAACACTTACTATGCAATTAGGAAATTATCATATTACTTAGCTCTTCCGATGCAGGATATTTTCACACTCAAGCTCGAGTTCAATTTGCAATGTGTGGAAATTTGAATGTGTTTAAATAAAAAATTGCTTTAATTATTGTCATATTAACATTAAAGATATGCAACTGAACCTTAAGCAGCTTACAAAAATATATTTATACACACTTTAAGATAAATACACATATATGCAATCATTAATATGTCCACATTTATGTACTACATATACCCTGTAACTTTTTATATTGTGGCTTAATTAATAACATTGTGACAATGTATATTGAAAACGAGGTCACCTATGACTCTATCAAGTATTATTCATTAGGCGTTGATTTCAAAATTCTATTGTACAATTTAAGTTAGTAAAGAAACTATTGAAAATATTTTACTGGATTTTGTCTCACACAAATCTAACAATATGTTTCTTGTTTAGCTATCTTTGATTGAAGTTATTCGAAAAACTATATAAATAAAAAAATGTTCAAAACCATCTACTGGGTATCTCTTAACCGAGCATTCTTTACTTTATGCTCTTGCCTTTTAATATTACTCTTTTTGTGCATGTTGATACATTCGTTTGCAGCTGTCAAAGATATTTTTCTGTTGTTGTTGTTGTTGTTGTTGTTCTTGTGTTTTAATTGCATATCGTCAATTTATAAATATTTACTCTCAACAACCCCTTCCCCTTCCCCTTCAGCCCCTTTCAACACTTACAAACACAGACACTCGACCAATCAGCCGTTTGCTTTTGAATAAATCAATAAATGTCAAAAGCAATCAAAGTCCATAAAATCTGAGTGCATATTATTGTCTCCTCTTCCTGCGGCTGTAAGAAACTGTGGTATTATAATTATACCCTTTGCTAACCAGCTTATTAGCTTTGATAAGTAGTTGGTCAAATAAAATGACCATTGACCATAAAGTACATATAAGGAATTAAGGACTTCATATGCATTAAGTCCAAATTAGTTTGGGTAAATTCCAAAATAATATAACTGCATCATCATTAATCAACAGTCTTAAGTGACCATTATGATGATGCATATGATTAAGAAAAAGAGCAATAACTTTAAGAAATTGTAGAAACTACTATTGTAAAGTTAAGAAATTATATGTTGAAAACTAGGATCTATTAATGAATATAAAAAGATTTTTGATTTGTTTTGTATTATTTATATATTATATTTTAATTATTTAGCTACTTCTTTTCACATTAACGAAGTTTAAGCCAAGAAGAAGATAGTTACCTCAAAGTGTGACATACACACATAAGGCACAAATGCTTTATATAGTCTTATATAATGTTTATTTTGTATGTTGACTAGGAGTATTCCAACATTATAGGATCATAAAGTGTAGGTATTAACACGCTTTTTATAGAAATACGTATTTGAATAATATTTAAAATAAGTGTGTGTTTAAAAGTGTATATCTAACTTTCACATATAACATATCTTCCACTTTTTAAAAACAAGCCAAGCATATTTAAATTGAACTTAGCAAGTATATTTTATCGTCGGCACTCGAAAGTTGAATAATACTATTATTATAATTATATTATTTTTCTGTTTGTTTGTAATGATTTGTATTAAATTGCGGGCTGTTTTCATTGAACCAAATGTCAACAAAAAGCTGAATAATTGGTCTGTTTTATGACAAAACAAAAACAAAAACAAAAACATTTCGAGCCGAATCGAAATGAAATGAGGAGTGTGTGGTAAGTATGTGTGTTAGACTATAATGAATATTTTGTAAGAAGGTGTTAAGGAGCAAATTGGACAACAGGTGTAGGTTACTTGGCTTTGTTTAATGGCCTGGTTAACGAACTATACCAACAACAACAACAACAACAATTCCAATGCCAATTCCCATGTGGGAACGAAGTTGAGTTCCATTAAAAACTTGAAATTATATTTTGCTGCCTGGCACTTCAAACGAATTTGTACTAAAATGTTGTTAGCTGAGTAGTTGTCGTCATCGTCATCATTGTTGTTGTCCTTTTGGCGGTTTCAAGTTTGTTGTACCACAGCCATAACCACACTCTCCGCTCTCCACTCTCCACTCTCCGCTCTCCACTCTCCGAAACACACACATGCCACATCATACATAACATACATAGTTGAAGGTCCCAAATGTGCCACTAATTTGTGGGCATGTGTAATGCCTGCCAGACGTTTTTATGACCGCCTTCAACTTGCCAAAAAGGAATCCTTTAAAGCATCATCTTATACACACAGCACACGTGCCAGCTGACAGTTATTATCAATTTGGATGCCACAACTGTGTGTGTATGTGTGTGTATGTGTGTGCGTAGTTGCAGGTACAGTTGAGTACTAAGTATATCATTCCTAAAGCCAGTCAAGCACTCGAATTAAAAAGGCCAAGTGCAGTCTAAAATGGGAATACATCAGTTATTTGAGCTATAGCCAAAGCTTAAATATACATTGCAACCTGAAACTGAAGTTAATCTGTTAAAAGATCTATTACGTCTCGAAAGTATATAGATTTATGCCAACTTATAAGCCCGTTATTTATATATATATATATCATTCCTAAAGCCAGTCGAGCACTCGAATTAAAAAGGCCAAGTGCAATCTAAAATGGGAATACATCAGTTATTTGAGCTATAGCCAAAGCTTAACTATACACTGCAACCTGAAACTGAAGTTAATCTGTTAAAAGATCTATTACGTCTCGAAAGTATATAGATGTATGCCAACTTATAAGCCCGTTATTTACTTACACAACCTACTTAAGAAATTAGACGAATATCTTTAAATTGACATATGTATACTTGTTTATTGCAAATACTGTATATTTCACATATCCTGGTCATTCCCAAATTGCTTCTTCTTATTGAAGTCAACGCTCTATCTTCAAAACCTCTTTTCCAGCTCCAGAAATGATCACTCAGAGAAAAGCAGTAGGATTCGTGCTAAAAAAAAGTGCTTATATGAATTTCGTTGCGGTCTAGTATTTTTCTAGAACGAATCGTTAATTAATTAATTACTTAAAAGCAAAAACTATGAAAAATAAGAAAGAATTTTCAAATCGAAAGTTATTTGTAATAAATTAAGAATGTTTCGTTGTTAAATATATAAAAAAAAATCCCTCAATTTAAAAATCAAGAATTATATACATTAAATTGAGAGTGTTTTTTCTTGAATATAAGTACATATATACAAGATTATTCCTAAATTGATAATTCTAAATTTCAGGTCAAGAATGTTTCGATATTGAATAAATATACAAGATTCACTTGAGGGATTTGTCCGTCTGTGACAGCCTGCCTATCCTATTTAGTAATGTTATAATGAATAAAGTGGTATTGATAATGAACTAACATTTAATAAGTAATTAATAAAACTTACTAAAAATAAATTAAAGAAGCAATAAATAAGTTGAAAAACAATATTTAAACTTTATTAATTTAATTATCAAGCACACAAAATATTTAAATCAATCCCGGAAAGAAAGCAGTCCTTATGTCAGAATCGGATAACTATGTTATATAGTTGTCATAGGAATGATCAGACTAAAATTAAAAGTCATTATTAAAATCCTAGCTTTTTCTAAAAATATCTTAGGCAGACTCGCAAGTTGGCAACTTAATAATATCTTATGAATTTTTTTTACAATATCTGCTAAGATCAGACTACTATATCATAATCGATATCAGAATCGATCGGTTAAAAGTCTCTTAGTATGAAAATGTTTATTTTTCTTGTGTTTTTTTTAAGTTTTCAATACAATCTGAACCATCGCGGTGTAATTGAAATTGATATGTACGCAGTATTGTGTTGATTGTGATTATTAAGCTTTAATCTTCCTATATATACTACTTATCGTTAGATGTGGTGACTTGCCACTCACAATCAGCAATAAGGGATACGTCTACTCTTAAGGTAGTTCTAATTAGCTTACAGACTTAAAACGCGTAACAAATTTCATGAACACAAATAGTTTTATCTATTAAGAAGGTGACAATTGAAGTTGGATATGTTTTGTTTTACGATGTGATATCATTGAGGGCAACGCCGTCGTGTTCCCAGGAGAACATGAGCTCATAAATCATTCCTGACTTTGCCACAAACACAAGACACTCGCTGAAAATCGTATAACACACATTTTTAAACAGTGAAATTTTCGTAAAGTAGGTGAAAAAAGGTGTGTGTGTGTGTTTGTAGTGCATACTTATGTGCATTTTAGTAGCTTTAATAACTTCACCAACACTATTCTGGTATTCATATTCATATTCATATTCATATTTGGGGTAGCACGTGCGCTATACACTTGGCTTGACTTCCTTACCTCTATTGCCAGTATCTGTGTGTAATTGTGTGTGGTAGGGGGTGTGTATAAGGGGGTGTGTGTGGTCTTGAGGCTGTTGCTATAGCTGCTGTTGCTGTGGCCTGAGCTCTAACATCGTGCTCTCCGAGTGCCTGTTGGGTATTTGCACATTTTAACGGATTTAATATGAAAATTAACAGTCACACACACGCACAAGCACACACACACAGGTACACACCCACTCACAATGTGTGTGTGTTCAAGTAATTTGCGTTCATAATAATGAATCCTGGCCTGGGTTGTGAGGACCTGGTAATGCCTGGTACTGCCAGCAGCTGCACTTAGTTGAAAAACTTCTTAAAATAGCAGCAGCCGTTGTCGTTATTCCTTCGCCCCCCCTTTCCCACTCCCACTAAGCTTTTCCCTTTCTCTCCCTCTCCCTTGACTGCTTTGCACCCCCTTCAACTCCTTTGACTGCCCCCTGCCATCGAGAAGTTAAACAATTATTCAAGACGTGACTTTTTGGCATTTAAATATTTATGCGCACACGTTTTGCAAACGGCAGACACTCATACACACACACACACACACACACACAGGCATGTGCACAACAACTGTCAAAATGTAACATTTATGTTTAAGTTGTTCTTCTTTTTGTTGTTGTTGTTGTTGTTGTTGCTATAAGGCATAGAAAATTTGTTTGTTTGTTTGTCTCACAAGCTGCGGTGTCTTTAGAATATTGTCTTAAATTATAAGCACATTTTATGCAAATCTTAAACGTTGACATTAAATATTTATCATTATTTTTTCATTTTAATTCGACTTTCCTTTTTCCCCACCCACAATACAGTTCAATGGCAAAGAAATTCCCAAAGCACTATAAACAACACAATTAATACAATACAATAACAAAACCCACTATTTCTGATATATGTATGTTACAATGTATAATAAACATACTATCCCTCCACTTGAGGAAAAGCCATAGATGTTTAGGAATAATATTCCTTAATATTTTTAATAACACTATGCAGCAAAATATAGCTTTTCTTTCTGTCCATTTCCAATAACGACAAAATATACAGCTTACAGATGATTTCTTGTATTAAATAATTATAGAAGGGAACAAAAGCTTAATTGTATACCGTAGTTTATTATAATAGATAATAAATAAAGAAAAAAAACTTCAATTAAATTAAGGCATATTAAAAATATATCATTCAGTCGAGAGATCCCGACTGTAGAATACCCTGAGGTAGTAGATTTGTGTTTCGTATTTGTGCTGTCTGTTTTTTATTTAAAAGTCTAAGCAACAATGAGCACGTTGTTTTCAAAATAGCTAAATAAAAACATAAAAAAACAATTCTAAATGTATAACAAACAAAAATAAAAAAAAAATTTAAGAATTTAAGCATGCTTTTACTGTTTTACTGGGAGTCGAACCCAGGTCTCCTGTTTGACTACGTGGCGGCAGCTCTATCACTTGATAACTTGAAAGAGAGAAAGTGAGAGGGCGAAAACTCACAACAACAACACATTTAATTAAAGAATTAACTAATTGCGGATATCTTCCGTGTTTATTATCCGATCTTGATCAAATTTTCACAATGCATCCTTTCTCATTCAAGTATTGTTTAAAAGCTCAAGTCTCTAGCTTGATAATTACCAGAGTTAGGCATTGTGGGCGAAGGGGGCGTGGCATCCAATATTTGAAATAAACTTGATCTGCGTGCAAACATATGAAGTCTTCACACCAAATTTGGTGCTTCTAGGTCTTACCATCTCTGAGATCTCGTTGTTCACACGGACAGACGGTCCGACGGACAGACGGACATGGCTATATCGAGTCAGCTTGTCGCCCTGATCAAGAATATATATACTTTATGGGGTCTTTTTTTTAACAAACTTAATATACCCCCTCAGGGTATAAATATATACGAATTAAAAATAAACTCAAAATTTTCCTGCTCATAATATCTTATAGTATAATATATAATATATATATTATAATTATTTAATACAAAAAATCATCTGAAAGTTGTATAGTTTGTTTGTCAGCCCCAAGATAAGAAAATACGCCCCTAAAAATGTTTCTTAGGTGAAGTTTTTTGACTCTTGCACACTTTGCATACTTTTCAGTTGACAAAGAAGGTCTTAATGAGCTGATTCTGACTGAGCTTTAATTAATTTATTAAAAGTGAGTCTTGGATCATACTTATTTGAGATGATATTTTGTATTAAATAATTATAGTAGGAAATAAAAGTTTAATGGTATTTCGTAGCATTTTATATAAGCTAGTAAATATAGAAAAAAACCTTAATTAAATTTAGTTATAGAAATACTATATAAGAGTTAAAAAAGTTGAATATTTCCTGCTCATATAATATACATATATATTTGACTTGGTCCTATAAATAATGACCTTATTTATGAAATCAGACAAGCAATCTGTAATCGGCCAATAATTTTCTCACGGTAACTGAAAGTTATTTTCCAGTTAGAAACACTCTATCGTTAGATACTTAATTGTTTGTAGTTTCCGTACTTAAATAAGTTGCAACTGTCGCTAAAGTCTTCAGTACACTTGCTATCATTTCATTTTAATTAACAATTTATATTAAATGCTCCCATTTGGCATTTGTTGTAGCTCTTGTTACTTAGAAATCCTTTCCCATCAACGACAGCAACTAAACAAATGCAAATGCAACAGCAACTTACAAAAAGCATTCAAATGACAGAGCGAAAATACTTACATATAAATTTAAACGCAATTTTACAGTGTTGAAACTACGTAAATTGCAGGCACTTCATTTATTCGCCCCATTTTGGTCCGCATTAACATTCACATTCACATTCGCATTCACATTTCGATTCCCAGGCCAGGTAACTTCAAAGTCTTCCTCTCTATTTCTCTTCCTCTTGTAATATCATTTAGGTATTACACAAAACGAAAAATAAAATAAAAAAAGAAAAGATTTTTATCAGAACTTCCGGCAGCTTGGCTGGCAAAAGTCGCACACTTCCACCTTTTTTTTGCACTCCACTCCCAAGAAGTCCAACAACTAATGCTACCAACTAACCAAGCCAACAATTTGAATATTTGAAAACACTAGGAAATTGGAGAGGGAAGCTTAAATAAATAGGGCCAAGACATTGTCCATAAAACGAGCTCGAAGTCAGAGCAACGTTTAAAGTGTTTTGATTTGAAAGTTTGCACTAAATCAATGACCAAATGATTGATGAAGTAAATACAGATTTTGTTACCACAGACATTTTCCACGAAAAAGGAATGAAATTTGTTTATGAAATCATTTTATAGATTTTTAAAGTCACTAATCTTATTATGTGGACTATATTTTCATACGGAATTAAAAAATTATTTTGACGCTTTTCGACTTTCATTAAGACAGCATTTTTTACGAAAGGAAATAAGTTTTATGAAAACGAAATAAATTTCAAGTTACAAATTTAAAGAAACAAGAAACAAGGACCTATATCTTTGTAATTAGTTGCTTAAAACCTTAAAATCTATTTCAAATTCTTTAATATTAGTTATAAGTGTGTCTGCAACTGAAACCTAATTATAAATCAGTTCGATCGCTCTCATTTTGTTCTTTTCCAAATCTATATTTACAATTTATTCACATGGTCATGCATTTATATATGTTTCAAGTATCATTTCGAGCTATTATACCCTGATATTATTATAGTAATAATGCTTCATTAATATTTTAGTACACAGCCAATGGTAAGTACAATAAGATAGTAATCTTAGGCATGTGCGTGTTGAATAATACAAATTTCAGGACATTAAAGCAATCAAAAAAAGATTTTGTGGGGCTTTTAATGTAGTCTTTATATAATAATTACAAATTTAAGGACATTAAAGCAATCAAAAATAGATTGTGTGGGGTTTTTTAATGTAGTCTTTATATACTAAATACATACGAGAAGTAAGTTGGTATTATGTTTTGAGTCGTCCAACAAAATTACTGGACTTGCCTTTGGTTTGAAAATATTTGGCACCTTTTTATAGTATAATCAAATGCAAATTGCGACATTCAGTGCATAGTTATCGTTATGAGTTCAATGCACTTGGACAATTTGTCAGCCACTGCAAAAGAAAAAAATAGAACCTCTTTTCTATGGAAAGTTCACTTGTTGTGAGCGCATTCACGCGAAACGCGCGTTAAACGCTTTTTGGTTTGGCTCACACACACACACACAGACACACACACTCAATCACACACAGGCACACACACTCGTTGGCCAATTAATGTAAAAGTAAAAGCAACAGAATTTCGCCACAACTTCCCCTCACCTCCCCCTCACTGCACTTTTACCTTGCTGCTGTCCATTTAGCCAGTAACTAGAACTCGCTAATGGACAACGCGGTGCCGTCTTGAGTGGGTCTCAGTTTGGCTTAGAGATGGGTGTCGGTATCGATAGTGTCGATATTTACGTATATTGGGAAAAAAGTCACATCGAATATCGTTTTGGCACGAGTCTTCATTGAAAATTAATAAGTTAAATTATTCGACAATATTAAAGTGACAGAATATTTATAGGCGTAGTAAATAGCTTAATTTAAAGCCAAAAAATAAAAAAACTACAACTTTGCTTAAAAAAAAACATTAAGCTACGGTGGAGCAAGCTCGACAGTAGGAGACCCTGTACTTCTTAAGTGCAAAGCGATCACTACAGATTGTTTCAGTTTAAAAAAATTTCCATTACGAAGATATCAGTTGATTTTGGCCGTAACATTGTTAGTTGAATAACTTCCGCGTTTATCATCCGATTTGAATGAAATTTGCAGGATAAGTTTAGACCATAGTCTGTATTATACGTACTGAAAATCAAGGGGCTAGCATCAAAGGTGCTCTTGTAATGCGACTTGGAAATTTTGTATTTTAATTTGCGGGGGCGGAGGGGGGCGTGGCTAAAATCTAAAACAAACTCGTTCAATGCAAGATTTAGATGTACCTACATGCCAAATTTGGTGTCTCTAGCTCTTATAGTCTCTGAGATCTAGGAACTCAAAAAAAGGACAGACAAACGTAATAGACCCATTTGTACTTTTTTAAAGTACAGGGTCTAAAAAAAATCATTCAGTCGGGATACATGAATACAGAGTTAAATTGCTCACCTTTATATGTACATATATGTATGTTTAAACATATATACACAAACAAACGCGACTCTTCATTGCATAATTGTATCTTAAGTATCTTCCGTGTTTATTTTTCGATCGAAATACAGTTTAAACAGTTGGATAAGACCACCCAAGAGCCTAGGTAACAAAACTAAAGTCTCCTACATGACAATTATCAAGGTTATGGCTATTTGAACTAAACTTGATCTGCGTGCATATATAATAAATCTTCAAATCAAATTTGATGTTCCTAGGTCTCATCATCTCTGAGACAACCTGCTTAAATTGGTAATTGGGATATTTGTAGAAAATATAATAATATAATATAATCA
This sequence comes from Drosophila putrida, assembly GCA_037043535.1. Taxonomy (NCBI): domain Eukaryota; kingdom Metazoa; phylum Arthropoda; class Insecta; order Diptera; family Drosophilidae; genus Drosophila; species Drosophila putrida. Next base: position 220,674 of record JBAMBI010000615.1, read on the forward strand.
TATTTATTTATAAAAGCATCGGACTGAAAATTTAATAACTCGGGAAACCAATAAGCGTTATAATAGTGGGATAAGGTTTCGTGATCAGCTGATCAGACTAAGCAGATTGTAATTTGATTTGGACTTTAGTTTCTGTCTGACCTTTTCCTTTAAGATAATTACTTGGCCACACTTGGTGTTCAATTGCATTGACTTTTGATGTAGATATAGTCTTTGAATTTAAATAATTTATATATATATGTATATATTTATTTAGTTAACGCAGTTAAATTATTATGGGAGAACGATAAACCTGATAAAAATAACGAAACGAAATATATCGGCAATAGCACTGAAGCATCAAGAGGAGTTAAGTAGGATGGAACAGAGTAAGGGTTAAAGATTAAGGAATTGTGGCTAAAACACTATAAATATACGTAAAAATTTAAAAATATGTATTCCAAAAGCAAACTATTATTTAAGAGGCCCAAAAATATAGCATTTCTTACGAAATTTTACTGGGTCGATCCGTTAACTGATTTAGAGTTGCTCAACATAATTTAAAACAAAACCAAAACTGTTCATGGAATTCAATATTTGCAAAATATATCGTATTAACTATTGTCATATATCGCATTGAATATCATATTGATTTTTGCTTAAATATCGTTCTCTGTAATAATGTCGATATTATGATATCGATACCCATCTCTAGGTTAACTCACATACTATATGCGACGCGTCTGGGGCAAAAAGCTGACACGACATGTCGCTTAACATGTCGAACATGAATATGCAACAACTGCAACAGCTACAACAACAACAACAGCAACAACAACATGAACAGGTGGCAATGGCATCCGCATCCGTATCCGGGTCATGCAATAGCGTTACAGGCCAATGTCCAAACAAAAACAACTCGAACTACTCCCAAATGTGCTGCGTGTGCATGCATATTATACACATGAGACGGCTAACTCCTCCCTACCTCCCTCCCTACCACCCACCCACAACACTAACTTTCCTGGTTCCTCTTCCTGTTGCTGTCCCTATTCCTGTCCTGTCCTGTCCTGTCCCTATCGATGACCTGTACCGTGCATAGCTGCGGTTCAAAGCCTTTCCTGCGAGGTGTGCATAATTAAATTGCACGACAAGCGGATAAGCAACGACAACGATAACAACAACGACAACGACAACAACACCTTCAGCACTGACAACAACAGCCATAAAAACACTAAAAATCACAACCCCAATCTCACAAATGCTATTAACCAGATCTAGAGCATAGGGCAAAAAAAAAAGATAAATGAATGAATAAGCAAACACCACTAAACGGAAACACGTCAAATAAAAGTACAATTATTTATGAATTTCAGGTGTGTCATATCGGAACAAGCTGCCTACATAATGTATTTATAACACATAAAAGCAAGCCATAAAAATATATGTAGATATTCCCTCCAGATCTGAACCAATGCATGACAAATCTGTTCAGCCGGACGCTGACTATAAGCAAAAACCAAAATTGTCGAAAATATTCATTCAAGTTTAAGGCCCATTTTTTCAATGCTTTATTCGATACACATCTTTGACATTTGACATTAGTCAGATTATCATTCGGATAGCTTTTTGAGATCTTATATAGACATTGTAAAGATAGGCCTAAATAACATTGTAACTTGGTTTCATTTCAAAGAAATCGTTGATATCCACTATAGTAGAATAAAATCTACTTTAAGAGATGAACAAATAAATAAAAATATTAAACTTTCAATTATTACAGATATTTTTCCCTTTCCACATTATCACATTTTTTTTTGATTCATTTATGAATGTCTAAAAATTGTATCCATTATTCATTTTTTTACATTCATTTTTAAATTAACTGCTAAGTCTGACATTAGTGGAAAAAGGGATATAAACATTGTAAATATATAATATTCATTTTGCGACTATACCAGATCGATTTTACTTTAGTTATAATATATTATTTTTACTTAACTAATATATTATTGATTACATGACAATCTCAACTGCAGCCAACTAAATTGAATACTTACTTTGAAAAATGTGGCAACCAACTGAACAAATTTATACTATATATACTATACTATACTATACTATACTATACTATACTATACTATACTATACTAAAATTAATATTATTTGCATGTGAATAAATTTAAGTTTGTTAAAGATCAGACTATAAAAGCTGCTACAAAATATATAGTATAGTATAGAAATATCTATCAATCGAGTAATCGAAAGGAAATGAATAAAAGTCTTAGCATCAATTATCGATAGCATATTTATGCTTCGGTGTCACAATGTTATGCCATTTTAATATTATTGTTTTTTTTTGTCTTTTGCATCATTTGTTGTTGTTGTTGTTGTTGTTGTGTTTCTCATCGTGTCTATAATTTATTTTAATTAATTTTCACGTCATTTATCAGCAACGAGTACAGCAAAAACAACTCCAACAACAACAGAAACAACAACAGAAACAGAAACAACAACAACAGCAGCAAAGCGTTCATCCAATTTGAAAATTTTAATGCGACACGCTCTTAATCAATTTGAACAATTTAAATGTGCATTGATGTGCATAAATGCAACATTTAATTTATGCAAACAGCAAATTTGTGGCGATTAATGCCTTCGTATGAAAATCAAACTGAAATTGACAATCGCCAAAGCAACGAAAAATACACAGACAGAAATAAAAATATCAAAAAACAAAAACAAAAGCAAAAACAAGGTAAAAGACTGGCAGAGAAAGTGAGAAAGAGATACAACAACAATGAACTGGAGTATAAAGTCAGAAATTTTTACTGTGCTGGGCAACGTGTCGTATGCGCAATAATGCTGCCATGTGATAGGCTTTCAATGCATTGCAATCTTCAAAGGCCTGTCTGAAACATAACTGTAACTGTACTTAATTAGACATGCTCATTAAATCGAATGACAAATTACAAAAGTCGCAAAGTCGCTTGAAATCACTGCAAAATTATTCAGTTAATAAACAGAAGAACGCACAGCTACCACAAAAGGTTTTTTTGTGGCATGCCCCCAAACCCCAATTACAATCATTTGTCCACTCACGTCAGCATCAGAATCTTTAACGAACTGAAAATATGTTGCCATAAAAATAATTTCCAACCAAATGCTAATGAGAAATGTAAAAATAAAGCATTAAGCTACGGTGGAGCAAGCTCGACAGTAGGAGACGCTGTACTTTTTGAGTGCAAAGCGATCACTACAGATTGTTTCAGTTTCAACAAATTTCCATAGATGGCGCCACTACGAAGATATCAGCTGATTTTGTCCGTAACATTGTTAGTTGAATAACTTCCGCGTTTATTATTCGATTTGGATGAAATTTGCAGAATAGGCTCGGACCATAGTCTGTATTATACATACTAAAAACTAAGTCGCTAGCATTAAAGGTGCTCTTGTAATTTGACTTGGAAATTTTGTATTTTAATTTGCGGGGGTGGAGGTGGGCGTGGCAAAAATCTAAAACAAACTCGTTCAATGCAAGATATAGATGTACACACATGCCAAATTTGGTGTCTCTAGCTCTTATAGTCTCTGAGATCTAGTTACTCAAAAAAGGGACAGACGGACAGACGGACATGGCTATATCGACTCGTCTGTTGATGCTGATCAAGAATATATATACTTTATGGGGTCTGACACGCTTCCTTCTGCCTGTTACGCACATTTTTTTTGCACAAACGTAATAGACCCATTTGTACTTTTTTAAAGTACAGGGTCTAAAAATTAACACTTGTCCAAGGTTATGGCTAAACATTAGCGAATTACTCACGAATGTTTATTTAAGATAAACATCATATTCTCACAAATCGTAAGAAAACAATGCTGTACAAATACTCATCAGAGAAACTTGTGAAAATTAGATTTGTTAATCTAGTTAAAGAATACTAAATCAAGTGTAGTCCACAAACACAACAAAAATCTAGGAGTCAAATTTCAAGAAAATTCTTAAATACTGGCCAATTTTATACGACAAGTTAATTAATTTAAAATTTAGTTTAATGCCTTTTCATTCAATTTTAAAACTAATATTTTTGAGATATTTAGGTAAACTCTGGAGCAAATATATGAACGCACCCCTTTTTTTAAGCATTCGGATAGAAAGGGTGAAGCTAGAAAGAATCCGCGGCTACCGTTTGAAAGAGCATAAAAAATAAGAGAGAGGAGCAAAAAAAAACAACAACACTCTTTATGCAAAATTTACCGTTATTTTTCATATAGTGTTTTGTGCAGCGTGCGCTTTTATGACCGCACTCGACAAAATTCAATGAACGGTGAGGAAACGATACTAAATATATATATATTTTTACTATTTTTGTAATGAGTGTAACCTTCCTTAGCACTAAAAATTCGAAACTTCTATTTAGAATACTTTACTTAAGAAAAATGGGTGCGTTCATATATTTGCTCCAGAGTTTGTGGTCATGTTGTTTTTGGAAAAATTGAGAATACACAGTGGAGCAAGCTCATAAGTAGAAGACCCTGTTCTGTAAGTAAAAACTCCGCAAGCTTTGTAAGTTGGTCGAAGCGTATCTTCTATAACTTCCTAGTTTATTTCCCAATCGATTCAGAACAGATTATGACTATATTCTATATAATATGTATCAAAAATCAAAGCGAAATTATGTTTGGCATGTCTTTTTAATCCTAGTTTGATACATAAATTGTATTAAAATGCGGTTTTTAATATTATACTTTCCAAAATCAGCCAATTGAATAATTAAACACTTTGTTGTTTCTTTATTCAAACTTTTACTAAATCGACTGACGGACGGACATGGATAAATAGACTGATCATAAATATATTTATTTACTTTATGGGGACTTCATAGACCGTTTTGTTACAGTACATTTTTAAAGTACTAAGTCAAAATATACACTTCTTTCATCATTAAGGTAAATTTTTAAAGCCTTTACTTGCTATTTCCCATAAGCTGAGAGGTTGTCCTACTTTTGTGCTTGCTTCACAGCAGCTTAATAGATCTGTTAAAAAGAGAAACGACTATTTGCTATTTTAGTTATGGTATAGAGTCTATGGCAAGTTAACTTCAAAAAACTGTCAGTAATGGAGGCAGAGAGTGTTCAACTGACTGATTGACACTCAGAAAAGCCAAAGTCAGATCCAGAGCCAGAGGCAGATTCAGATTCAGTGTTGGAGTCACAATGCTATTGGTAGTTGGCACTGATAGCACTTTGCGACCAGAAGCTGTTACAAGAGAAAGTTGAGGAAGTCGAGCTAGGATATGGAAAATGGAAAATGGGAAAGGGAAGAGGGATGCAAAGGGTAACAGAAGGGACTAGGGGAAGACGAGGAAAACGGGCGCTAAGCCGCATAAACCAAAAATTTGTTTGCAGTTAGTTGGCAACGTGATGCAAATGCATTTGACCACGTCAAAATTTTGTGCTTGTTGCAACATGGACAGGGACATTATAATATGGTGAAGGCCAGAGAGAGATAGTCAGAGAGAGAGAGAGAGAGAGAGAGAGAGAGAATTGGGCAAATCCTTCGCTGTCCGGTCGTTCACCACATATGTACGTGAAGTTTACTGCATTTGCTCAGCGGTTAAGCCTTTGCATTTAAATGAAGAGTTTTATTTATGCAACGGATGGAGTGGAGTGGAGTGGAGTGGGGGAGGCACCTCCTCGCCTCCTGGCCTGGCTACATGTGGAGTACATTTTTTGTTTTCGCTGTTGACCTTAAGCTGCATTATATAATTTGAGTAAAAATTTATTATGGCATGCCATTTTGGAGCGCTTTAAAGTCGCTGCCTTAAAAACATGCCCCACAACCAGTATTTAGTTATACTCTGTGGAGTGTGGAGGTGTGTGTGAGTGTGAGTGTGTGTGTGTGTGTTACAGTGATCAACCCAGTTACAAAGTCGCTTTATCACGCCTGCCGCATAATGCAGCACTCCAGTTCTCCAGTTCTTAGTTCACCAGTTCTCCAGTTCGCCAGTTCACACAGTTCTGACTTCTTCTATTGGCAGGCTGACTTTGTGTGTATGTGGCACCTTCTGCTTGCCGCTTGCTGCTTGCTGCTGTTGGCTGCCGTTTCCCTTTTGAAGTTTTTGTCGACCCATTTTGTAGGTTCATGAATTGCATGGAGCATGGCATACATTGGGTGTCCACATCCTTCTCCATCTCCATATGCATTGCTGCCACCACCCAATCCTAAGGTGCAACGTGAAGTGAAGTGACTGGCTGGCTGGCAGCCCGTTTCCTTTAAACATTTTTGGTCGCACATTGTAGCTGCCTAATGAACACATGAATAAAATATGCGATTTGCTTAACTTTGCACGCCAGCCAGCCATGGGCAAAACGAAGAAGAAGGGAGATTCCTGGCATAGAATGCCACTGGATGGTTGTTTTAGAAAATGGGAGCAGGACCGGCATAAGCTACAAAAAAAAAAAAAAACTTTTAGCGAGATTTTGCCAAACAGACAAGCCTGGTCTGGATTCACAGACAGACAGACAGACTCGACTCGACACATCACATCACTTCAGTTCAGTTCACAACCCATCGCATCACATCCCATCACTTTGCGCAAATGCAGCAGGCATATAAAGTGGAGAATTGGGAACTGGGAACTGAGACTGCGAACGGAGAACTGAGACTGAGACTGAGAACTGGCACTGAATGGGTAAGGAATGGGAAAGGGCTTCTCTGGTTTATCTTGGTGACACAGACGAAAGCTTTTGTCACTCTGCTCCACTGCTCGGCGACGTACCCAAAAATCGTTGAAAGTCACTCAACAGTTTAACAAAATGGCAACGTGTGCCACGTCGGCACACAGACATGAGCTACTGCTAACCTATTGGAGCAATCATGCCCCCATCCATCATGGCTGCAACTTGATATGTGTATGTGTGTGTGTGTGCATCAAATGGGTGTCATGATTGCCGATGAATTCACATTGAAAATAAGTCAAGGGTTGCATTCCACACAGAGACTCCACGTTTATAAGTTCGTAAACAAATTGAGCAAACATATTTAATATTCATATTTTCAACAACTTTACATGTTAGACAAATAAATTATTATAAATTCATTATAAAGGTTCGCTTATGAAAACATTTATATCAATCAAAAAATTGCAATTTATTTTAATGTTTTGTTCCCTACTTCAACTAAAATCAAGTGCATTTCCATATGTTTATTTTGTTTGCTTTTTTCATTGACAGTCGGCAGACTCTAACTAACATATGAATGTGCATTAACACTTCTGTAATATGTTAAATAGAGTTGAATTTTTAAGAATTATTACTAAGGTGAGGCTATGTGATCGACAATTTGATACCAAGGCTTTGGTTTAAACATTAGTTTAATTTAACTTAAAAACTTGAAAAGCTTTTATTCTAAAATTCAGAATTCAAAGTATTTTTCTTTTTTCTTAAATTTATTAGCTCATACCATATAATTCTTAAGGTAAAGATGTGACTCCAACTAAGGATTCTAATTTAATTTATAGTTTTTTGGATATCTTGAACCGATCATTTAAAGTTTCATTCATTTTAAAGTTTAGTTTCATGATTCAGTTCGGTTAACCCGAAACCGCTTCAGAAATTCTACTTAATTTCACGAAATTAATTTCATTAACATTTATAAAAATTTTGATCATTTTCTAAAACGTTGTATGTTATATTTATAAACAAGTGACGATTTCGGCAAAATTCCAAAACCAGGGATTCAAACCGAAAGGAACACAGGTTTCAGTTATGGTTATAGGCGGCATTTTTTTTAAATCTATAAAACACAAACTTTTGCTTAACATAGAATAAGCGAGCGTGTATCTCTAGATTGACTCCGAGTTCCAATGAATTTTGGGAATTATTTTTGAAAAATCACATTTAGAATATAATTTGATGCAAATATATTTAAGTGTCTAAACCATTTTTGAACTCACATCCTGTGTAATTACTTTGAGTATCCGTTTAACAAGTCAAAAGTTTATGTTTAGTGGCTGAAGGAGCTTGAATTCTTGGAATTTATTTGTTAAAATTTCGACTGATTCTTGGCTTTGAATTTGAACGAACAGTTGCAGTGTTATTTTTCTTACCTTTTTAGCCTGCTGCTTCCCTTCTTTGCTCCCTTCAACTGCTCGGCGTTAAGTGTTCGCTGGCTCTTTGACTGCTTTATCGCTGGATGAGCCCTCAAGAGGTTCGTGACGCGCTCCTTGTCGAGTTGTGAATGCGTGCAAATGAAAATGAAAATGGAAAAGAAAATGAAAATGAAAATGGTTGAAAATGGAGCAGCGACAAAAATGTGGCGCCAAGCAGCTGACGAGCAAACGGCAAACGGCAAATGGAAAAAGGCAAAAGGCAACAACGAAAGAGGAAAATGGCCATAGCTAAAGCGATTCAATGAGCACGTTTAGACTAGTAACTGATTTCTTATAGAATTAATATCAAACCACGATATTGCAAGCAAGGAAGGAAGGAAGGACGGAAGGAAGCAGGCACAAAACCAAAATAGAGATGAAAATGTAGAAAAATCGGGACAAAAAAACACACAAAGCAAATTGATCTTCGCTGAAACGAAGATCTGATACCCTTTAAAGCCTGCTTAGACCTTAAGAATAGTATTAACAAATGGAATTATTCAGTAATTGTATTCAAAATTCAGTTTGGCTGTACTCGACTTACATTTGACGTACATTTGTTAGTATAAAATATATTAAATATAATATCGATACAGCTTCGACTCAGCTAAATAACATTCTTGATTTGTTAATTTGTTTCAAATATCTTGAAAAAGGAAATAGATTTTATTACAATAACATAATTTTCGACTGATCGTTTCTATTTCAGCTATAGTAACACATGCAGCTCTAAGCTAAATAATAAACCCGAGGTAAGCTTAATCAACCGACTGATCTTTATTTATTTACATATTTATAATCGGCTATTATGATTTAGGGTATTTAGTTCTTTTAGGTTTCAATGAGAGATTGAACTCGTAACTGAAATAGGAACAATTTGTGTTTAACAAAAATAATTTAATGTACATTGAATGTAATTGTCACTTAAAGAAATCCACTTATACATGTATAATGTTTATGAATGTACTCATGTATTTATGTACGTAGTTTAGGGTTTTCCTTCGAATACAAACACTCGTCACATTCGGTCATTTGATTTGATTTATTTGGTGTAAATTTAAAGCGCTAGATGGATGTTAAGGGTCATTAGCAATACTAAATGAATGTCTACCTTTGAGAACTTGTACAGAATGAACTGAGCATTTGGAGCGAATGTTGAAAATGGCTGCGAATGTGCAGTCGTGGAAATAGTCTATTAGAGTGCATTCAAATCAGGATATGAGACATTCACTTAACTGTACAGAACTCTGTAGTACCTATTTTGTGTGACTGTGAGCAAAAGTTATACATGTTTAGCTCTGTATTTGGTAATAAGTAGCGTACTCATTCACATAGGAAATGCACCTCCAAATATGAGTATGCTGCACCTTTTTCCCGTTGTACAATGCTCATATAGATTATACATTGTTAACTGCTAAACACAATTTAAATACGATTGAATTTAAAGCTTTTAATCATAGCCAGCAGCTTCTATCCTCGAATAACCGCGGATTATTATGACTTAACAAAATGATTTTGGAGTACTTTATTTTTGGGTATTCATTTAATGAACGAAAACGTATTAAAAAGTGACCTTACTTTGTCTACAATGTTTGGGTAAGCTGCACAATAAAAACAGAGTACATGACATTAAAGGTACCCTGTACTGAGTACTCTAAAAATTTTAATAATGTATATATTCATGCAGGTCACTAGTATGTCTCTTCTACTTATATTTGTTATAAGCAAGAAACAAGAAACAAGAAAACAAACGGTTACGAATCTTAGATGCCAACCAGAAGCTAAATTATGATTATGATTACCAGTCCTAATCGGTTAACACTGGTTAATGGTTACGAAATATGCTATACATATGGTGTTAAAATATATAGTACCCTTTGAAAGGGTATAACAAGAAAAAAAACAGCAAAAGTTTCTGCCGTCTTGTGTCTAGTTTTTCATGCAATTCAATTGTCAAGTAAGAAATCAGGAAAAGCGGGAAGGGCGCTGACAAGGAAATCAAGTGAAGCCATGGCCTTAGCCAAACGACAGGACCAAAAAAAAAAAAGGTTAAGTGGAAAGCTGAGCTGAGCTAAGCTGAGTCGAACCGAACCGAGCTGAGCTGAGCTGAGTTGAGCTGAAGAGAGTCAAGCAGAGGAACAAGGAAAACGCAACGAACTGAGATTGACACAGGATATTTGGGGATTTCGCCACATGGCGACGCCTTCAATTACAACTATTTGAAATGGTATATGGCCCGTTCAAGGGTCTACAAATAATGCCATCACACCATTGCATCGTCGCATTGAAACTGAGTCATGTGACGACGACGACGACGACGACGATGACGACAAGCTTGTGTGACGGGTCGTATGAGTGATTTATTTTATGGCTCATTTTGTTATTGTTATTGTTGTTGTTGTTGTTGCTAAGAGACGACGCGTGACACACGCAAAGCACCTTAAAGTGGGTTAAAAGCCAAAATGAGCTGCATTTCAGCTGAACATTGCATGATGATCCCCCCTCAAGCCCCCCTTTCCTGCCAACCACAACTTGCATTTGCACCAATTTGAAAACCATCTTATGGACGCCATCAACTTTTTAATTAACATTGTGTGTGCTTCTGCCTCTCAGTGTGTGTGTGTGTGTGTTGTGTGTGTGTGTGTGTTTGGTCTAACTCACTGATTAGCAACCGGCTACTTTAAGAGCAGCTCAATCATAAATCAAATCTTGGCCATATGCCTTTGGGCTGTTATAAATGTCTACAAAGTCAAGGAGCATTGTCCTAATGACATTAGCTAAAGGTGCAATTTTTGTTAGACTTTTATACTTTCCATCTAATGGTAATGTTTGTGACCTATAAGAAGAGTTGTAAAATCGTTTTTAAAGTCAGCTTGTATAATTAATAATTATTGAATAAAATAGTATTAAAATAAACTTTACTCTTTTGTGAACGATTAAACTTTGGAAGAGAAAACGCACGTTCTCTCTCTCTCTCTCGCTCTCTCTCTCTCTTTCAAAGGGGAAGATATCCAATTTCTAGTGAAAAACTTTTCCATATTATTATATAAATATCAGTGTTAATCACTTCAGCACATTATACCATTTAGTACCTTGCTGGAAAGTTGAAATCTATCTATGAAGAAAATACTTATCATTTTCTTTTTTCTCAGTTTTAAAATTTGGTATCGTAACTATTATTTTCGGTCGCTGTTTAATAAATAGAACATATGTCCAAGATTAGATTTTGCACTACATGTTAGAGTTGAACTGTACATACGTACATACATATGCATTTAATATTATAAAACGATTTCCAGTCATGTTGAAGAATGTAAGGACTTAAGTGGCACAAAAATGTAAATTTATGCCATAATATCGGAAATTTTTCCCATAGTGCAATGTCCTTCTTCTGAAACGAGTTGTAGCGAATACCAAATCAGTTCGGATTATGTTTATTTGTGAAAGGGTATTCATTATACGGCTATTTGCAACTGCAAGTTGCAATTGAATGCCAAATTCAAATACGTTTTTTAATTGGTTTTCGCGATTGTTTGCAATTGTGGTCGGTAGGTATTTTAAGGTCTTTTGTCACTTTGATAGGTTATAGTTTTTGGCTCGTTAGCAACGCTTATTGGTGCCGCCTGCCGGAAAGCTGTTGTTGCAAGTTGCCAGTTGCCAGTTACCACACGGTGGACGGTACGGTGGCATAAAAAGGCCAAAAGCATTGGAGAAATGTTTGCAAATACTAAAATGCAAGTGAAATGTGGCGCATTCATCTGCAACAAAAGAACTGCAAACAAATGCTAAACTATTGGATTTTGCTGTAGCTGTAGCTGGCTTTTGCTTTCTTTCTTTCTTTTTTGGCTCTCTCTTTTCACTTCTAGCTGTGTTCGCTGTGTTGCAGTTGTCCTTTATGCAGCTGCTTTTACTTTTTTAGCCGGCAGGATATCCTTGCCGCCAACAGAAGCAGCAAAGAAAACAAAATAAAATGAAATAAAATAAATTGTTCAATTTAACAAACAAGCAAACAGCAGCAGAAAGAAAACAGTTCAATGGTTGGATGTCAGATGGGGGTCAACCTGTTTCAGTTAGTATACGTAGGAAGTACCTGATAGTGCCACCAGTTGGAGGTTGCAAAGTGTCGAGTAGTTGGGCGTTGCGCATAAAATTTGTCCGGCAGTTTATGAAGCGGGAGCAAAAAGCTTCTTTACGGCCACGGGGCGAATGACGACGACGACGACGATGGCGATGGCGACTATTGCTCCGAGTTGAACGCCTCAACTGCATCCTGCATCCGTGCATCGTGCATCGTGCACCGTGCAGCATGCGGCATGTAACAATAGTGCAGCCAAGTTATCCCTTTTCGGGACAGATTGGTTTTACTTTTAAATTTAATTTGCCAGAAGTTTTCTGATGAATCTCTTATCCGGAAACCTGTCCTTTTTTACATCTGTAATGATTCATAGAAACGAATTATATTGAAAGTATCGGTTGAAGTATTCGTCAAATTATAAAGTTAACACAATGCGAATATAAATCATAACATAGTCATACAATTTTATCAATTTTATTTCGGAATCAGAATATTTAAAGACACTTCTGCTTTCTTTAAATTAAAAATTATAAAAAATTAAATATAGCTATTTTGAGGTAAGACTAGTTCTACTGCAAAATACTTTTACTTATAGTGGAATTTGTGAAAACAGTTGAGGGAAATTTTACTTCTGCCGAATTCGAACAGGTTGGTGAAAGTGCTGAAAGTAATTAAATCACTCAGAGTTCTGAGTTCTAAGCTTTCCATTTGACTAGTTTGTTCTGTGGCACCTCTGTGCATTTGTCCTTTTTTTTGGGTGGGATCCATCTATCATGATTGTTTTAACCCGCTTTGGCAGCACTGTACAGCATGCACCGTGTGTCGTGCCACATTTCCACTAAACCTGCAACCTGCAACCTGCCACTGTGCTGTCATTTTCAGTCAGTGACCGCCGTTGACCGGTCGACTTACCGTTGGTTTTTCTCTTTTTTTTTTGGTAATTGTATCGATGGCCAGCTCAAATTGATTCAGCTGCCATTGCACAAGTTGTGACTGCACTCAGACTATGCTATTAAACGGATCAGCTCGGGATTAAAGCCGGTCAATTCAGTCAGGAGTCAAACTCTACCCGACCTTTCTATAGAAATGTGTGGAGGATAACTTAGTGCTTACTCACATATACATATTATCTATGATGGCTTAAATATTGAAAGTTTTCGAATTATACTTATAGATATGTAAATAAGGGCCGATTTCTCATCACGCCTATTGTCTTATAGGGTACATAATGGCATATACGATGCATTATGTATAACATTAGCCAACACTCATTTTGCGTTAGAGATCTAATTATTTCTTTCATACTGATTTTGGGCTCCTAAACACGAAAATAGATTTTACAAATTTTTTCTCAAGTTTTTAAAAAAACATATTATGAATTTTTGTTAGAATTTATTCTTAGATGACTCAGTTAATCGTTAAAGGTGCTTCCGATGTAAATGAGCGGTAGATTTTCACCCTCTTAACTATCATACTTGAAATTTTAAAGTTTCTAGTTAAAAAATTGATTTCATAATTTGGGACATACTTAATTTAAAAGGATCTTGTCCTGCCTGCATATATTAAGAGTGCATCAAGATGTTGGTGCTGCTATATACTTTGTGGGATCTTTTACGCCCCTATCTGCCTGTTGCATGCTTTGAAACAAGTTTAATATACTTGCACAGGTTTTAATAGCTATCTTAATCTTAATGTTACAAACTTAATCGTGGAAGGCCAAGAATAAGATTCATTTAAATGTACATTGTACATATTGTATAACTAGAAAATCTCTAGCCTTGTGGAAGGTGGCTCAAAAGATTTTATTTGTTAAACTGTCTGAAAGAATCGACTCAAGTCTAAATATAGAAATGACACACAAATAACAATTGAGACTGTAGCAAGTTGCAACCAAAATGCAACATTGGTGCTGAAAAGTCTTTAAGTAGAATGTTTTTCTGTGTTGTCCCCCAATTTTTTGTATGTTTTTTGCTTTTTTTTTTGCGCGCGTGATAATTTGCAACAATTTGGTTTGTTTTCGTATTTCGATTGATGATGCATGGGGCACTCCATGAAATATTTTGTGGCACGAATTGCAATTAGCAGTAAAAGTTACCGCAGCTGTCAGTAGACGAATGCAAATTGTCGAAAATAACAGAGAGGAAAATCTTGCAATGCGTTTACATAAAAAAAAGGAACGACCACAAAAGGCAGACGGCAACGGCAACGGCTTTTCCTACATTGTCGAATACACAACTCCGATTTTCACCTCCTTCCAGCAACTGAAAAGAGGAACAGTGTGTAAAAAAATGTTAAAAAATTGTTAAATATGTGATACTCTATAATATGTTACAAGAAAGCTACCACAAATTTGTTGTCATTTAGTTTCCAAAAGAACAAACATAAATTATCATTTAAAATTATATAGTTTTCTTATTATTAGGAATATTATTTTTAAGTAAAGAGCTGGATCTAGGTTTAATTTTATTTTATTGTTAATTCTTTTAATAAACTAAGACAAAGAGGACCTACTACAGAACTCAATACCAACAAGTTTCATTAGAAATTAATTGAAATAATTAGAATTAAATTAATAATTGAAGCTCTAAAATCTTACTTTCACTTATTTTAGGAAAAACCTTTTCCCATTCCCACCAAAATCCACAAAGCATTCGAAACCATGTCGATATTATTTTACGGTCTACACATTTCCACACATTTTCTCCATGTTATCCTTTAATGCATTACACAATTTGCCACTTAATGTAAAAATGTGCACTGCGAAGTCATTTCAGTTGACAAAGCAATTAAAAAGCTAACAGATTGTGACCTTTAACCAAATTAAATTTGAATTAAATTGATATTATCAATATTAGCACATGCTCTCTCTAGAGAGACTTTAATCTTTCCCTTCCTTATGACAAAGCATTCTCAAACGTTTTTTAAAAACTTTGGAATCTCCTTTTGCTGCACATTTGAGACAACGCTCATGACAATCTGAAAAAGAAAAGAAAAAGAAAATAAATACTACACTTAAACGATTTCTAGCATTTGCTTGTCCATCCATCACGTCTGTGTGCCCGTTTATGTGTCTGTTTCTTTCTCGATGAATGCAAATGTTTGCCCAAGATCCAGATGCAGATGCAGATACAGATACAGATACAAATATGCTGGCCAGCAAGCAAAATTGCCACGCCTTTGTGTGGCAAATGAAGCACTTGCAGGCATTCGATGGGGCAACATCAAATGCGGGCAACGCACAAAACTATGCAACACAACTGGAAAACCAGGAGTAATCAAAGGGAGGACCAAACCAAAAGGGGATTAGACATCCATTTAACTAGTAAATTTGCATAGGCAATAGAAAAAAAAATGATCCAAACGGTTGCTGAGGCTGTGTGATAGACCAAAATACACCCTGTAATAATTCCGATAATACGAATTCTTAGTTACGCTATAGCCAGCAACTACTTCTGTTTAAGCAAGTTCTTTTCCTAGCAACATTATTATTATTATCAATCAATGATTATACAAATTCAAAATATAAAGTTGACATAATAAAAATATATCAATCATTTGATGATGTTAAATTCCATATGCATAAAAACAGAGCATAATTAGGCACCTTGATAATAGATATCGATTAGAATATTATTTTAATTTACAATGATATTTCAGCGAAAATAAGTATGAATAAATATATTAAAAAATATTGGAGCTTTTGAAATGATGAAGATAATGAGACTACTGGATTGTAGATAAAATTATTGATAGAAATACAGATGGCGAGATATATATATGTATATGAATGGATGAATAGGCAGAAAAATAGGTATGTAAATGCATAAATTCGTTTAAATTGGGGGTCAAAGATAAAAATTGCTTAGTATTAAACAACAGTTTGTTTTTTTTTCAACTATTCAATTATATTTAAAGATTAAGATCGGATGACTATACCATATAGCTGCCATAAGAACAACTGCACGCAAATTGTCCTTTAATATGAAGAGCTTTGTTGCTTTTAAGATATCTCAGTCAAACTCATACATTGGTTTTATCTCAAGAAATCTGAGCCTTTCCCGCCAAGTCTATCTTTTTTCCCGCCAAATCTGATTTTTTCCTCCAAAGTTCAAGGTTCAATTACAGGAAATTTTTGAAAAAAGGGGCAAATCAGCTCTTTACGTTTCCCGCTTTTCTTATAAAAAGTTACAAATTGATTAATGGCCAAGGTCCGACTCTTGGCTATATATTCCTATCCGACATTTCAGCGAGTGAAGCGAGCTCGCTAGTAAAAATTTAATTAATACCCCTTTTGTATCAGTATTCAGTATCTATAGTAACATACGTATGTAGTTATATCTAACATACAATTTTGTCATTCGTTACTTTGCTATTTATAGATATAAGCATACCCTATTTGTGAATTTAATATTGGTCGAGGGTATAGAATTATTGTTGGGAAATATGTGAAAATTGATGCGATTGTCAGTCAGGGCTTGGGCTAGCGATAAGCGGCTTAGCCGCATGCAACTTATAAGCGGCATTAAGCAGCTAGCTCTATGTGGCACACGCACGCGTTGCGTATTTCATGTCATTAGCCAGACAAAAGTCAAACTTGTTACCTCCCCTACCCGCCATCCATCCTATCCCTCCAGCCATCACAAAAAGCCGAGCGACCTATGTGCGTGTGTATCCATCCCAGTGTGTGTGTGTGTGTGGCTGTTTAAAGTTTTTGACAGGCAGCAGCATCCGTAGCGAACACCACAAGGTATTAAAAATTAGCACACAGCACTGGGAAACCACAAGAAGTTGGGCAAACCATTGAGCACGTACGACAGAGAGGGTAGTAGAATAGATGATGAGGGTAGAGTGAGAGGGAGAGGGAGAGGGAGAGGAGAGGAGAGAGGAGTGACTGCTGACTGGTGGATTGTTGATGTTCTGATGCCTGATTATGACACGTTGCAGTGGCTTATTAATGAGTTGCGCTGTCAGTCAACATTCAACAGCTGCGTCAACTGAGTGGCAGCTTTTATGTCTATGTGGTCAACCGTCCTAACACCTCATAGCACGACTTCATTTCCAACTTCTACTGTCTAAGCCTAGCTTTTCTTAAAAAAACAACAATATTCAACTTGTTACTTAATTGCTTGCATTAATAATACATATTAAAAAAAATATACAACTAAAAATTATAGAATTTATGTCCTTGCAGAGACCTGCATTCAAATTTTGACATTTCACATATAGTGGTCCGATTTTATTAAGTTTAGGTCAAGTTAAATAAAGTGAGACAAGACTTAGGACAAGAAAAGATTTTGGTGTTGATATCTTAGAAACAAAGAATTGTTCATGCTAAGTATTCTTCTTAAACCGATTGTTTCGATGACAGCTGTATGATAAAGTAGTTTGATTCTGACCAAATCAGCTTAGGCTGCATGCAACTATACCAAACAAACAATCTGTGAAATTAGCTGAAATCTTGCAGACACTTGCATTCAAAATTTGACATATGATAGATTAATAATATACTTAAGTAGTTGTTTTATTAGATTCCAATTTGGGCAGATTGTATATACTTTATACCCATTGTCACAACTAACATTGAAGTTCACTCCTCATTACATTTTCTGCACACTCCACATTTTAAATTCTTTCTCACTAACTATTAGAGAGTATAAGTACATAAAAAGAAATAGATAATAATAGAAAGTTATAGCAAATTTTTAATTTATTTTTTCGACCATTTTATAAAGGTAACAAAGGTATATAAATAATATAACAATAATATTTCTCAAATAATCATAGTCATAATCAAATTAAATACAAGTCCAGTAAATTCTATAATCAAACATTTTAATATTGTGAAATTAGTTTTGTCATAAAACTGTTTTGTAATCAAATTAGCTTATCGTCAAATTAGGGTAAGGTAAAATTATAAAACACTATCGATTGTGCAATCGTGACTAATAATTTATAAGTTCAACTTGTATTGCTAGGGTGCCATAAATAAAATTAATGCATAAAAAAAGGGAACTGCAAATTCAGATCAATCAAATCTTGAACTTATTTTCCTAGAAGTTGCAAATTCCTGAACGAGTGCAGCTTTTATTCCCTTTGAAGAATGTGTTTGCACTAAATTAATGTTTATTTCTTTCACATGAGTAAATATTAAGTACTTTCTCTTGCTAACGCCTAACGCCTTCTTTCACTATCACTTTCTCTTTCTCTTAAATTCAAAGTAAGATTCGTTTATGAACTTGGAAGTTGTTGTAAGTGAATGCTTTATGGCTTGGCAGATGCCGAAGTGGCAAGCAGAGCTATTGCTCTTGTTTAGTTCTCTAGTTTGTTGCAGTTGCAGTTGGTGTCAATGGCCCCCAAAGGCATATAAGTACTTGCAACAACAACAACAATAGGCAATACTTGCCACATATTCGTTTCTTTAAACTGAGCCGCGCGCGCGCCAAGTGCTAATGAAGAATCCGAATTGTAGCAGAGGCAGAGGCAGATGCAGCATCAGAAGTTTAGTTGCAGTTGCACAGCTGTGGATGCAACTGCACAATAAAACCAGAAAGAGAGGCATGTTCATATGTATGTATGTACTTACTTATAAATAGCTGAGATTCTATGCGTACCTCAGATAAAGTGCCGACAGTGCAGTTTATTGCATCACTTGGGCAACGAGTTGCACGATGCGTCGCTGTAGCTGCCACTGCCACTGCCTCTGCCTCTGTCTCATCGATGACGCAGCCAGTGTCGAAGCCGCCTTCTTCTTCTTGGGGGCAGACAAACAGATAAACAAAAGTAGCGTTTGTTTCCAAACACTTTGATAGATGTTATTGCCCCAA
Source organism: Drosophila putrida (assembly GCA_037043535.1). NCBI lineage: Eukaryota > Metazoa > Arthropoda > Insecta > Diptera > Drosophilidae > Drosophila > Drosophila putrida. Next base: position 239,708 of record JBAMBI010000615.1, read on the forward strand.
GCGATATACAATGTCTACAACACACACACACACACACACACACACACTATGTGTATCCTATTGCATGTTGCATGTTCTAGTATTTTGTATGTTGCATGTACGAATTTAGCTTTAAACTCGCATTTAAACGCATATAAATTTCCCGACAAGTTGAAATTTATGCACATCCCACGCATTCCCTAGACGATCTGCAACTAACTAAATGCTGCGTTTCGAAAGCTACAAAATTCAATAAATTACTTCTCATTCTCTTCTCCACTTCTATATTTATCGAAGGGAAACAAATAAAAGATTTTGCGATCTTAACGCAAACCAATTTCTCCATAAATCGATTAAAGTTCTCAGTAATCTATCTTTTATATACCACAAATCAGAAGTAATTCAGATTCTTCGAAAGAACTGCATAAGTACTTGTAGCTTTGTTTATTTGCTCAAATCATTTTACGTATTTGTATCAAAAGACCGTGTATAAACAGCTTTTCATATAAATATATGACGTACATACGAAACAAATATTTAGACCCTGTAATAAAATATGCATTATAGGCCGAATTTGGCATCAAAATTTCATTTCGATTGGTTAAAAACGAGGCAAAAGTAAGAAAAAGATACATACACTTAGCTACAACGCAACGCACTTTTTACCACTATTTCTTGTTACCACTATTTGCTCTTTTCAAAAGTACCCGGTCTTCCCTTGTCGAGCGTGCTCCACTTCAGCTTTACGGATCTCTTAAGGTACATTTTGGCAACTTAATAGAAAACAGCGTTAGCGATATTGTTAAATTTTCAATAGTAATACATTTCAAACATTTTCCGTTCTTTTTTGTATCACATGTCTGGGATAATTCGTTTTTGTACCTATTTTTACATGTTAAGTATTCATTGTAAAAAAATTAAATACTTTACGGGTGGAAATGAATTTGAATAAAATCAGACTAATTTATCAAAACCTATCATAGTGGTAATTTGAATGCAGGTCTCTGCAAGAGTATGCACTTTCTAAGTCGAAAAAACTAGTCTTATGCTTATTCCTACAATTAACTTGAAAACACATGAATTGAAAATAATGCCAAGTATATAATATAATACTAAACATGCTACTTTCATTAGGTCTTTTGACAATGTGATTCTTCAGTATTTATAATTTCATCACGGCCTCACAAACTCACTTTTAGCATTGATCTATGGCGTTCATGTGTGGATTAGTTTAGATTGTTCAGAGTTGTTTGCACTCTATAAATAAAGCAGCTAATAAGAAAATCTAGATTATTTATGTACATTTTTTATTGTTGTTTCTATTTCCAAATTCCATTAGGAGATAACTCTTGAATGTGTGATTTATAAATTCTAGACCTAATTTAAAATTTAAATTATATTTGCGTTTCTCTTCCGCCTCATATTGTTTTATAAAATTCGTTTATAGAATAACAACAAATACTAAATCTAAGCATTTGAAAATCAAATGTATTTGATTATTTATTATTTAGTTATCCTAATCGTTTTTATAATACACTAATATGAAGCATATTTTTGTGTTCATAAAAAATTCCTAAAAAATTTTTAAGATAATTAGATAATACAGGGCAAATTTAAAATATAACATTCAGTCGGGGTCTGACAGTAAAATACCCTGTGACAGTTAAGGACGATGTTGAATACCATATGCATGCAAACAGAGTTACACATATATAATAATTGATCCCTTTGCTCTATTTTAAAATACAGGAACTACAAAATCAAACTTTAAGTTAATCGTCATTTAATTAAAATATAATATTTTATTTAGAAATATAGTTAAAAAATGAAGGCTATCTTTAACTCGCCACTTTTTATATTTACTCACAGCAAAATCTTTTCTTGACTTCTTATTTTATTTAATAACACAAGGGAAGACATTTTTAGTGCACTTCCCCTAAATTTATTGAAATAACTTGAAAACGGTTTACATATTCAGTTCGAAAAAATCCAAAACTCTTCATCAATATTATCTTTTTTATGATAAAGTGTCAATACGATTAGTATCTAAACCATAAATCGAGAGCTGATGGAAAGAAATATAGATTAAATTTGAAATCAGTGAACTTAAATTAGTAAAAAAACAGGTACAAATTTTGAATCAACAAAAAAAGGCATTTTTGATTCCTTGTGAAATTCTTATTTACTTTTCAATTTTACGTTTTAATCTTTTTATTTTAATAAATACAAAATTGTCAAAATAATTACTTGACCTACCGTAAATGTAAATAAGTAGTTTTGCACTAATCGAGAAAAGGATAGAGGTATAAAGAACGGTCTGTGGTATTCTTATTCGAAGGTCCTTCGAAGTCTTTTTTTTCACTCATTCAACTCTTCTAAAATTAAAGCAATGTATTTCTAATTGACAGGCCTTTGTAACTCAGAGTTGACCTCTTTTTCACGATTTTAATTAATTTGCTGAAAATAATACTTTTGTTTTTTGTTCTCGCTTACCTTGTTAAATGGGGAAGCTGAGGAAAAAAGTATTTTAGGCTCCATTAAGCACCTTCCTGAGTCAATGGCCAAAAGCAAATACAACAGCGATAACAGCAACAGCAACAACAACAACAACAATAATGTGCAATTAAAGGTATTTCAAATTGGAACATTCTTTGAAAGCCTTCGACAGGAGGAGAAACCGTTCCATCTTCTCGCAGACATTGAGACGACGGCCAAAGATAGAAAAAGAAAATAACAAAAAAACAAAAAAAAACAGAAACTGAATGGAAGGCAAATGCCGGGAATGAGTGACAGTCTTAATTACAAAGAGATTAGCATGGCTAGGCAGAATCAGAATCAGAGAGAGAGAGAGAGAGAGAGAGAGAGATTTTTTGCCCTCTACCTCTCGAGGAGTGCTAACGGCATTGTCGGCGGCGCATGTATTCAATGTCACGTTTTACGATGATGACGTTGCTGTGCCCTTAGATGATAACAAAAAATAACTGCACAGGTGCGTCTCAGTGCATTGGCATTGAGTGGCTTTCCAGCTTCCTGCTCCTTTCTTTGCTCCTGTTTTCAGCTCCTATTTTTTACTGTTGTTCCCGACTCCGACTCCGACTCCGTTCCTGCTTCTGTTTCTGGCCTTGCCTAGCAGTTATTCCTCATGCTGCTTGGTCGCTTTTGTTACATTTGATTGTCGCAAACGAAGTGGAAAAGTAAATGTTGCACACACACTCACACCCACACACACACACGCGCGCCTCGCATATATGCAGCTGAAAGGAAATGCACACTAATTACTCCTTGGAAATGGGAGAAAGAAACCCTTTTTACTTTAACGCTCCTGTGCCTTGGCCATTACACTCTTTATTTGCCTTTCATTCACTATATTTCTTTTGCGTTTTTTTTTCTTTTTTCTTCTTCCTTTTTTTGCGAATGATAATTGAAAAGCAGCAGCAGCGGCAGCAGAAGAAATTATTGGCCTTTGTTTGCACTCACGCAGCAGACTGAGAAGCTTGGTGGAGTTGAATCTGAGTGTGGGGACGGGAAGAGGACGCTGTGGGAGGCTGCCAGACAATTGGAAAAAGTCAGTCAGTCAAGTCAAACACAATAATTCTCTAGCTGCATACTTAAGCTGCCCGTCACACGGTCCGTTTTTGTGTGCCACTTTTTGATAAAAAAAAGTTTAAACTATTAAGCTTCAGTTAAAAAGCAAAGTATACTGATTTTTATAGAACGTTATATTGTCAGGCCTTTTGCTTCGAGACGGTCAGCTTCCGGCTTCGATAATTTATTTCAATTTGTACAGAGTAACACCAGATTCTGGAAAATCAAAAAGTGCCACACAAAAACGGATCGTGTGACAGCAGCTTTTTAAAATATCTATGTGAGTGTGTGTCTGTATCTGTATCTTCATTGAGCTAATATCGTTTTAATGCAAATTAGAAAATTAATCACTTTTCCCGATGATATGATAAGCGTTTTTGCTTTATAGCTTATTCTCTTGAGTATAAAAAGCAAGCTGCAATTGTTAATAAAAGTTAACAGAAGCAGTTAATAAATGGAAGCAGAGAAGAAATAAATGTTATCAGAGTCCTATTTTTAAATTATACCAAATCTTTTGTATACACTACTTATTTTTTTGGCTCCGCTTTAGTAGTAGTAGATGCAGAGTATGGTTTAAGTTTCGTTTCATTTATGCTTTGTACTATCAATACATATCGCATTTGGTAAGTAAGTATGAATCAGTAAATTCGTGAGTTTAGATGAGATATCTAAATAAACAAAAAAAGCTGAAGGTTGATTTCAAACCGATCGTTCCTATGGCAGCTATATGATATCGTCATCCTATCCGGACGGTTCCGACATATGTATGTACTGCGTGCAGCAAAATGACAGATCTGTACCAAGTTTCATCAAGATACCTTCAAAACTGAGAGACTAGTTTGCATAGAAACATACAGACAGGCGGACATGACTATATCCACTCAGTTCGTCGTTCCGACCAAGAACATATATACCTTATGGCGTCTGTGAGGCCTCCTTCAATATGTTATAAGCTTCGAATTTTATTTATATTCATATTTTACAAATATGCCAAAGCTAAGTTGTTATATACATAAATAACTTAATTTGATAATGCTATTGATGGAGTGCTAAGGTAAAATGTGTTATATTTATTTAAAAAATCAATCAATCGATGTAAAACTTTCCGATGTGTCAATCAATCGGTGTTTCTTTGGGCGATTTTAAGAATCCGATTTTTAAATTAATGTTCCGTTTGATTTTACATTACCACTACTTGTAGTATGTTTCAAGGAAGTATTGTGTCGATAAGAAGTGTGTGAATAGTAATAATTAATGCAAATTTTCACTTTCCTTAAACATAAGTATTTAGCATTTTATCAAAATCAGGTTCAAGTTTTCCAGTTCACATAGTAAGCGATGCTTTTTAGATCCCTAAAGCTTCAATAGTATATAGAGCACTAACTCATTCAGAACAAAACGACATAGCATATCAGTACAAAAAATTAAAAAATGGAAAATCAGTTCAATCCTGATGAATCTTTATCAACCGTAGATGAAATAAATAACAATACACCGCTTGATGCCTCATCAACTCCGGAATCTGAAGAGAATTTATTAGGCCTTCGACGTAGCACTCGGATAAAGCCAGCTAAAAAGCCCTGTATATTTTGTACAACTCATGGTAATACTAAGGGACGACGATCTTTACGTTCACGAAAGCAGTCGAAAACCTTTACAGTCCGCAAAACTCTCCCAAATAAAGCACTTCTACATTCCACAACTTCCCAAGACATAACTGGGTAAGTAAATAAATAATTATGAAACGTTAAATATTAGGGAGTCATTCAAAATTGAAATCGCAGTAAAATGAACCCAGGAGATTTGTCTCCGTCAGATAATGGCCAAAATACATCACTTCAGCTTTCCACAACTTCCCAAGAAATAACTGGGTAAGTAAATAAATATCTATGATAATTTAAATGTTAGGGAGTCATTCAAAATTGAAATCGCAGTGAAATGAACGCGGGAAATTCGTCTCCGGCAGCAAAGGGTCAAGGAGAAACTGCCAAAGAAGATGGCTTGAATCTTGGATTAGGTCCAAGTCCTAGTCGTTCGTTGGGACTACCCAAAACAGCAACTAAAAGGAAGCTGTAAGTTATAGATCTTTAGCCATTGATGAAACCTTTTCATTCATAGATTTTGCAGGGCATTGAATGTGTCTCCAGTGCCACGCAAGCGTTTATCCCTTGAAGGTGCTCACGTTGGCTCATCCTCGCAAGTACTTGTCACAGCAGAAATACAAAATGAACCTCAGATGGATGTGGAGACCGATGCAATGACTGTAAATGCTGTTGAGGGAAACGAAATAGAAAAGAACATTGCAGATGATAGTGGAATCCATTCACCAATAGGACCCCTTTCGATGGAAGAGATCATGACAGAAGCCAATACTTCTGATTTAGATCCGATAATGGAAAACCTGATCCATCAAGACATTAGTGGAATCCATTCACCAATAGGAGACCTTTCGATGGAAGAGATTATGACAGAAGCCAACACTTCTGATTTAGACCCGATAATAGAAAACCTGATCCATCAAGACATTAGTGGAATCCATTTACCAATAGGAGACCTTTCGATGGAAGAGATCATGACAGGAGCCAATACTTCTGGTTTAGACATTAGTGGAATTCATTCACTAATAGAAGATCTTTTATGGAAGAAAACATGACAGAAGCCAATACATCTGATTTAGATCCCATAATAGAAAATCCGATCGAGCAGGAGACTCTGTCAACTACTGAGACAAGCCCTGAAGATGTACCTGAAGTGTCGGCTGAGGAGAGCGAAATTGTGACAACACAAGAACTAGGTGCTCAGATGGAGAACCAAGAGACAGAGGAGCAAGAATCAGAGACCCCAAATAATAAGTGGCAGTGGAGTTGCATCACTATGTAAGGCATCCATAAAAATTAATTACTTTAGTTTTTTCGTTTATAAAGCTTATAGTTTATTCCTCATTAAAATTATTTAATTGTTTCGAAAAAATAAAACGCCCCCTAAAAAAAAATTATGTCGTGAAAATTATTAAAGAAAAAAATATAGTGCAAGCTAACTTTGGTGCGCCAAAGTTTGGATACCTGCAGAACTCTGAATAAACCGTCCAATTTTTTAGAAAATTTGTTGGATTTTGATTTCGAGCCGATCGTTCATATGACAGCTATATGATATAGTAATCCGACTTAAACCAAATTTGCTGAGGATGTTTGAAACTGTGTAAAACGCACAATGTGTGTGTTTGGTTGAGATATCTTAAGAAGCAAAAAATAATTTCATACTAAATGTTGATTCGGAACCGATCGTTCGTATGGCAGCTATATGATAAAGTAATCCGATTTGTTCCAAATTTTGTCAACCTGTTTGAAGCTATACCAAATACACAAACTCTGTGAGTTTGGTTAAGATATCTTAAGAAACAAAAAAGTTTTTCATACTAAAGGTTGATTTTTAACCGATAGTTTCTATGGCAGCTATCTGATATAGTAATCCGATTTGAACCAAACACACAATTTGTTTTTCATACTAAATGTACATTTCAAGCCCGTCGTTCATTTGGTAACTATATGATGTAGTGATCCGATCCGGCCGGTTCGACATATGTACTGCGTGCAGCAAAAAGACGGACCTGTACCAAGCTTCAAAACTGAGAGACTGGCTTGCACAGAAACAGACGGACAGACAGACCGACCAAGAATACACATATATACTTTATGGGGTCTGTGAGGCCTCCTTCAATGCGCTACAAACTTCGTGACAAAATTATAATACCCTCTGCAAGGGTATAAAAATAAAGCACCAGCAATTTTTAGCGCTAGAACAATGGAAAAATTGAATTTTAGTAGGTAGAGGACCTTAATGCTCTGATGAACAAAGGCTTTTGATCATTGAGCTTAGAATGAAGGGAAAACGTACAAAGAAATTCAAAATATTTGAAAATTATCTGCTAAGATGGTATCCAATACCAATAATTATAAAATAAGGCCCGAAAATCGTGGTGCCCTACGCAAGACAACAAATTTAGATGACCGACGCATAGTGCGCTTTAGCAAAATCAATTCTTTTGCATCCTCTAGGGAAATAAAAACAGAGCTGATGAACCATTCGACGACGACTATGAATGAAAATATGAAGGCTCGTAGCCCAAGATAATAAACCTATAGGGGGACATGAAACGCTATGTATCCAAGAATTCGCCGACCTCTTAGAACGCAGTTTTGGCAAGTTATTCAAGAGGTAAAACGTCTATTACGTTTTTGCAAATGTGCGTTACAGGCAGAAGGAGGCGTGGCAGACCCTATAAAGTATATATATTCTTAATCAGCATCAACAGCCGAGTCGATATTGCCATGTCCGTCTGTCTCTTTTTTGAGTTCCTAGATCTCAGAGACTATAAGAGCTACAGACACCAAATGGCATGTATGTACACCCACCTCCGCTCCCGCAAATTAAAATACAAAATTTGAAAGTCGAATTACAAGAGCATCTTTATTGCTAGCGCCTTCATATTTAGTATGTATAATACAGACTATGGCCCGAATCTATTCTGCAAGTTTCGTCCGAATCGGCTGATAAACGCGGAAGTTATTCTACTAACAATGTGACGGGCAAAATCAACTCATATCTTCGTAGTGGCGCCATCTATGGAAATTTTTTGAAGCTGAAACAATCTGTAATGATCGCTTTGTACTCAAAAAGTACAGGGTCTCCTACCGTCGAGCATGCTCCACCGTAGCTTAATGCATTTTTGTTAAAATTCAAAATGTATTTTTATGTTAGAAGAAATTTGTGTGGCGTTCTTTACTACCCCAGGGTATTCTACTGTCAGGCTCGCCCGACTGAATGATACATATATTTAAGTTTATTAATGAGTTATATTATAGAAACACCAAACGTTTATTAATCTAATAAATCAATATATTATCAAGTTAAAATGATTTAATCAATTTTTATCTTATTGCTCGTTTAGCTTGTGCTTAAGCCTCTCAAATGTGGCGCCAGCTAGCGACAATAGTTATATAATGTTATAATAAAAGGCGCCACTAAAACTGTAATAACGCAGTTTTTCAACAGATGCGCGACAAACATATCTGTAATTACACAATTTTTCAATAGATGCTTTATTACATCGCTTTACAACAGAGGGCGCTAAGCTGCATTTACACTGTTGAACAACAGTTGGCACATTTAAATTACAGTGTCTTACAGCAGATTGCGCCACTTAACAAAGCTGTAATTACACTGTTTTACGACAGATGGTGCCACATAGTATAGTTACACAGTTTATCAACACGATAGCGGCAGCAAAAGCGGATGCGGACAATCATTATTCAGCGCCAGAAAGAACACACAAAAAGACGAACTCAGCTTTACACCTTTTTTCATGCTCGCGCTTTTGAATTCCCAAATGGTTCTAGCAGTTCGAGCATGAGTTGCCGTTTAGATTACTGAGTAGGTCAGCAAAATGGTACTGATTATAGAGACTGGTATCTCTAAAAATATGTGTACCAATCCTTGCTCCTTGTCTTTTGACAAGTGTTTTTTTTTGTTTTGTGTAAGTGACCTCGAGTCAGCTAAATACCCTTAACTAATTATATTTGTGTTTTGCATTTAAAAGTCTCACCAACAATGAGCACGTTATTTTCAAACTAACTAAATAACAATCAACAACAAACACATTAAATTAAAGAATTGAATAATTACGTCTGTCTTCCGTGTAGTCCCGGTCGCTTCTAACCATTACACGTGCCGAGTATCGATTCTGTAGCTGTAACTTGGCTTTAGTTATACGGTGCAAATATAAGACGTCTTCATACCAAATTTGGTGTTCCTAGGTCTTACCATCTCTGATATCTCGATACAGACGGACATGGCTAAATCGACTTAGCTTCTCGCCCTAATCAAGAATATATATTGCCTTGCAGATGTTAGTTAAATCCTTTATAATCCCCAATAGAAGACCTAGCAAGAGACTCTGTCAGGTTCTGAGATAATACCTTTAAGCTTTAAGGATTTTATACATTTTAAACTCCTCGCTTACGAGCTGGTGACTTTAATGGATAACAAGAAGTTTTTACAATGAGTAAGAAATCCAAATAATACCAGGCAAACGAAAAACGAAAAGAAGAAGAAAAAAGGTTATAAAATTTAAAAATGCCATTGGAAAACAAAAAAAAATACATAGCGCAAGCTGACTTTGGCAGAGCTCTGCATAAGCTGTCCGATTTTTTACAAAATTTGTTAGATTTGGATTTCGAGCCGATCGTTCATATGACAGCTATTTGATATAGTAATCCGATTTCTACCAAATTTAGTTATCTTTTGGATAAGTTATCTTAAGAAACAAAAAGGTTTTTCGTACTAAATGGTGATTCCGTACCGATCGTTCCTATGGCAGCTACGGCAGGTTCCGACATATGTACTGCGTGGAGTACCTGTACAAGGTTTCATCTAGATTTCTTCAAAACTGAGAGACTAATTTGAATCAGAGAGACAGTCGGACATGGCCATATCCGCTCAGTGCGATATACATATATACTTAATGAGATCTGTGGGCCCTCCTTCAATGCGTTACAAACTTCGTGTCAAAATTAGAATACCCTCGGGAAGGGTATAAAAATACACATACACATATTTATAGTTTTTAAGTTATCGAATGTAGCTAAGCGCTCTCTGGCGTGAATAAGGATATAGATAATAAAAATGTTGATATTTAATTAAAGAATCCATCATAGACTAAAATATCATATTTTCTCACAGTAAAAATATATAAGTCATGCTGTTCTTATCGATCATCGGATCGATACAGGGATGCCAACTTTAGCACTGATCTGCCAGGGCTGGACAGTGCGTTCACACATATAGTATGAGCTTTCGAACTAAGCACACTATAAATAGCGGTTGAAGTTTAAATTTATATGAATTAATTCAATTTAATGGCAACGCTTTGTAAGCGTAATTTCTATAAGAAGCGAAGACACGCCGACACCACCCAAGTAGCGCACAGATATTGCATACACAGGCGGTTGAAAAATTCGAAGGTATAAAATCGCAACTAAAGCCATGGAGCGTCTTTCCTCATATTGAGCGGCCCCGTGGTCTGCCCAAGGTGGAAAGCATAATTGTGGAAATCCACCCGCGCAAACTGGCGCGGCTAAAGCAGAGATCCTGGAGGCACGAACCACCTTTTCCTCCACCCCTGTTATATCTGTGGATTACTTGTCCGATAGCTCTGATAATACAACAAGGATATTCATCTTTACGGTGCTAAAAGATGAAGGCGAAGTTCCAAAGAGGAATAGGTAACAGGCCAGCCCGCAAAACCAAGCAAGGAAATCACCCTCCATAAACAGAGAGGACCCTGTGCATCACCTAAGGCTAAAATGATTGAGCTTGGAGAAATTCTAGACCGCTTAATTTTTCTGACGACCGAGAAAACTCGTAAGGTGCAAGGAAGCAGCTGACTACGCCAAAACTCTGTCCTCCTTGTGGAGTACGATGTACTGCAGCACGAGAAGTCCTACTACAAATGAACAAGGCTGCTGGTGAGGCCACACAGAAATTGCATCAGGCGGTGCAAAAACTGCTGGATGAGATAGCGAATGTGAAGTTAGCCTCCGATAATGTGCGCCTTGAGAAAATGATCTTCCTGAATGGACAATAGCAAACGATGTGACGCTGGAGGTAACAAAGCTTTTGGAGGGAGCATTTGGGACCTGCCGACGGAACGCGCGCCAAAATCAGGCAAGTGCCATCGCGGGACACAGATAGCATAGCTGCTTTCCAATTAGGAATTTGCTAAAGACTGCAATAACAACGGTCTCTCGCCTTCGGAAGCAGCTGAACTACTGGAGGCTCAAAACAACTTTGAAGTTGAGCGTTTCATTAATAAGAAGAACTGTCAGGCTCTAAAGGAGATTGCAGACCTTATATCGAAGCTGCAATGTCGTCAGAGTCAGATGGAGAAAATGGGGAATTATCCAAATGGCTTATGTATGACTTTTACTATAATTTTTTGTTGGTTAAGAGTCCCTCGACCAGAGTTGTGTATATGGATACTGACTCGCTCATTACATCTTCCACTGATAATGTGTATGAGCAGGGAAGAAAATATTCAGAACTGTTTGATAAGCAAATTATGCCCCTGGAATTTCTTTTAATATAATAATACTGAACTACTGGAGGCTCAAAACAACTTTGATGTTGAGCGTTTCATTAATAAGAAGAACTGTCAGGCTCTAAAGGAGATTGCAGACCTTCTATCGAAGATGCAATGTCGTCAGAGTCAGATGGAGAAAATGAGGAATAAAGTAAGAACGTGAAAAGAGATTAAGAAGTTGATATCATCTGGGACAGATAAAAAAAAAAGGATATTGGGGCTCGAAGCCCAGTAATAGGGAACTTAAAATCTTTTTAAATTTTTAAAATTTTTGTTATACACTTAAAAAATTTTTTTTTTTTAGTTAGTATGAAAATAGCGTGCTAAGACTTTTAAATACAAAGCAGCATATAAAAAAACCCAAATATAATAAGTAAAGGATATTTATTTAGATGACTCGAGGTCACCAACACAAAAAAAAAATAAACTCAAAAAAACAAAAAAAAAACACAAAAACAAAAAAAAACACAAAAACAAACAAAAAGAAAACATAAAACACTTGTCAAACGACAAGGAGCAAAGCTTGGTATACATGTTCCAAAAGATGTCAGTCTCTATAGTAAGTACCATTTTGCTGACCTACTCAGTAATCTAAACGGCATCTCATGCTCGAACTGCTAAACCCATTTGGGAATTCTAAGGCGCGAACATGAAAAAAGCTGAATTCGTCTTTTTGTGTGATAGCATAGCTGCTTTTCAATTAGGAATTTGTTAAAGACTGCAATAACAACGGTCTCTCGCCTTCGGAAGCAGCTGAACTACTGGAGGCTCAAAACAACTTTGATGTTGAGCGTTTCATTAATAAGAAGAACTGTCAGGCTCTAAAGGAAATTGCAGACCTTATATCGAAGATGCAATGTCGTCAGAGTCAGATGGAGAAAATGAGGAATAAAGTAAGAACGTGAAAAGAGATTAAGAAGTTGATATCATCTGGGACAGATAAAAAAAAAAGGATATTGGGGCTCGAAGCCCAGTAATAGGGAACTTAAAATCTTTTTAAATTTTTGTTATACACTTAAAAATTGCTTTTTTTTAGTTAGTATGAAAATAGCGTGCTCATTGTTGCTAAGACTTTTAAATACAAAGCAGCATATAAAAAACCCAAATATAATAAGTAAAGGATATTTATTTAGATGACTCGGTGTCACCAACACAAAAAAAAATAAACTCAAAAAAAAACACAAAAACAAAAAAAAAAACACAAAAACAAAAACAAAATACAAACAAAAAAAAAACGAAAAACACTTGTCAAACGACAGGGAGCAAAGCTTGGTATACATGTTCCAAGAGATGTCAGTCTCTATAATAAGTACCATTTTGCTGACCTACTCAGTAATCTAAACGGCATCTCATGCTCGAACTGCTAGAACCATTTGGGAATTCTAAGGCGCGAACATGAAAAGAGCTGAGTTCGTCTTTTTGTGTGGTCTTTCGGGCGCTGTTTACTGAATTCATATATTATCGACCCAGAAAATTTGCAAAACTAATAGAAAGGAATAAGAAATCGTAGTCATTGCTATGTAAATCTCGATAAACCATCGATATTACGGGTACTTAATTATGTTAGCATTGAAAATTTAACATTTTTGTTTCGTTTTGTGAAAAAGCAAAAAAAAACCAAACATATTAAAAAAGTCAGAATTCCCGCCGCCGCTGTTTTCATATTTTCCCCGAAATTTGATTTTGAAAAAAAGCCGGATTTGACGGAAATAAGCTGAATTGGCAACACTGCTGCCTGGACGGAAAAGTTGATGGCAAACGTCGGAAGAACCGTTGATTACTCTCGCAGGTCGCTCTCACATAGCGATGAGCACCTTAATCAGTGTTGTCACAACATCTTTTTCCATCCATAAAATCTAGCTTTTTACATTCGTTAAATGTAGACGTTTCATATTCCGGTACAAATTTACGCGTCTTACATCAGGACTTCGAGCAGACAGTTAGTCCGTCGCTATTAGCATTTTCTTTAAGCTTACAAAAAATATTTGTGATTAACAGACATATTTAAACTTAAATTCACAAGAAGATTTAAAGTGTGAAGACTTTGACTAAAATTTTCCCATTTAATCTTTAAGATATTTTCACCCGCTGTACTTAAGAAAAATAAAACAAATGGGTCTGTTAGGTTTGTGCGGTGCGGAATCACCTGACCCAGCAAGAAACCAAAATGGTTGAATGGAATCTACTTAAGAACAAGAAAGTTCAAACCCTTTTCTTGCCTAAAGTAGATAAAATTCAGTCGATACTTGATCGTAACTCGTAAGCTCTCTCTGAGAAGTGCCGTTAAACTTTTTTTCGCTCTCTTTCTTTTGTGGTTATTTGTTAGCCCTTCTTTAAGCTTTACTTATTGTTCATTATGTTTGTCTGCTGTGCTAAAAACTGCAAGTGCCAGAATCATTCCGAAGCTGACTGCATTGGATGATGGCTGTGCGAGAAGTTTGTACATGTTAAGGATGCCGGCTTCACGATGAAAGTTAAAAAGATTCGATTGTGAATAACACTTGCGAATCTTGCCGTGAAGCCGATGCGGACATGTCTGTGTTTATTCGTCAAGCGACAGAGAATTTCTCTATCTTGCGGAAAAGTTTTAACAAGTTGCAAGATGAATTGATCAAAATACGGAGAAGTAATTCAATGCCTTTAAGGTATTAGACGTCTGTCCTCTATCTTCATGTTATTCCTTTTGTTATACTCCTATTATTGCTCCTTTAACTATAGATAAGTTGAAATTTTCTAATGCAAGAGACATTCCGACCTTTAAAATGAATATGCCGCCGGAATTATTCACAACTATTTCTTGTAATACATCTTGGCCAAATGGCATTTTGGCAAGTAGCTCAATTGGCTAAAAATACGTATGTCGTGTTAGTTTCAACTGATACCAATTTTCCAGTTGAAACATATCGTATTTTTAATGACAATAGCAGAGTAATTGTTTTGCGAGACTTTTACATGCAAATAAAATGTCATATTATGAGCATATTAGAGTTGAGTATGTCCAAATACAGATCCATTAAACTATCGATGAAACTGTATGGGACATACATCAAACAAACGGATGATGGCATGAATGTTGAATCCGTTAAACACTTCTCATCACCATACCATACTCTCTATGAGATAGAAACAGCTCACGAGTTATTAGAAAGTATCATTGAATATTTAACAAACTCGTGCAGTGAGTTTCAAGAGAAGGACAGTGGTTGGGCCATAAAAACATTTAACCACTGCGATTTAACTGTCGTCAAACTGGAACATATTCCTTCTGGTGGATATTGCGAAATCCCCGAAACTATTAGAAGACGAAATGCAGTAATAAATGTCAAAAATAACGACAATTACTGTTTTAAATGGTGCATTTTAGCATATATTGAACACGAGTTCATTGAAAATGCTAGCATTCAAGAATCTGAAAAGAAAAAGCTACGCAAAAGTCTAAAGGATCCTGCATATTACAGGATAAATGACATTGCATCAGCATATATTAAATATAAAGGATTTACATTAAATTTCGAAGGAATTGAGTTTCCTGTAAACTCAAAAGGAATAAAACTATTTGAAAAATTAAACCCTCAATTCAGCATTAATGTGTACGAAATTGAGGTTATTAATGAAAAACCCAAGATTGTGGGACCCACAATAAGATCCAAATGCTTAAGAGAAAAGCACATTAGTCTGCTCGGCATTTTTAACGAGTCGGCTTTAATAATGCATTACGCATTTGTTACGAGCATGTCGACATTAACTAAAACTCAATTTACTAAAAGCCATACAGCAGGAGCATTTTGCCACAATTGCCTACAATGGTACACCAGCAATAGCAAAATGCATGGTAAAAGTTGTGGAAAAGTAGCCTCAATTTTTCCTAAGGGAGATCACATGCCGAATTCAGTTGAAGCTGTTCTGGAAACCTAGATAGAGTACAGAACAATCCAGATTCATCCTCAACACAAAGGCTCAAAAACATACAGCGTGTGCAGTATCATTCATGCTGCACATGCCTATAATCCGGACCAAAATGAAATGTGGACCTATCAAGGTAATTTATTTTATACTAAATATATTTAAACATCAACTTATTAGATATTTTACTTTTTATTTTTTATAGGGTCTGATTGTATGCAGAAATTTTGCCAAGCGCTGGAGTCGAAGTCTCAAATGCTGTACAACCAGTATTGGAAAACCGCTAAGAAACCAAAGACTAAGCTGGAAATTGACGAGCTATATATGCAGGAGGTCAACAGATGTACTGCGTGCGACGAGAGTATTATTACAGATGAGCGGGACATATATTATAATTATTTTACGGGAGAATATGTTGGACCTATTCATACAAAATGTAAGTCAACTTATAAGTTATTCCCAACTGTTCCTGTAGTGTTCCATAATTTAAGTAAATATGACATTCATTTATTCAGTACTGACTTAAGCATAATTCCTTGTAATAAGGAGTTATATATTTCAATCACTAAAAAAGTTAGTATAGATTCGAAATATTTATATAATATACAATTTATCGATTCAAATAGGTTTTTGAATTCTAGTTTAGAAAAACTGGCAAGTTTTTTAAATGACGAGGATTTCAAACTTTTGAAACGAAAGTTTGAAGGAGAAAAGTTTAGTCAAATGAGGCGAAAGGGGTTTTCCCTATGATACCTCAATAGTTTTTCTAGGCTGTCTGAAACACAACTACCATCCAGGATCTGTTTATAAGTCTCAATGATGAGGAATGTAGCATTGCTGAATATAAGTTTGCTCAGCAGGTGTGGCAAAGTTTTAATTGTAAAACTTTGTCAGATTATTTAAAACTATATTTAGAAAGTGATGTTATAATTCTAGCCGATGTGTTTGAAAACTTTAGGTCCATATGTTTAAATATTTACAAGCTGGATCCTATAAACTATGTAACTGCTCCAGCAATTTCATGGGATGCCATGCTTAAATATACAAAAGTTAAGCTAGAACTAATAAGTAGAATTTACATTTCATAAAATTAGCCGTTCGAGGTGGGTTAACACAATTAGCCAACGTATTTCAGAGGCAAATAACCCCTACATGAAGGCCTTTAATTCTAAAAGACTGAAAATTATCTGTCGTATATAGATGCTAACAACTTATACGGTTGGGCCATGTGTCAAACATTGCCCATATCAGATTTTAAATTCTTATCCTTAGATGAGATATCAAATATTTCAATTCAAAAGCTTTCGACTGAAAGTGACGTTGGCTATATTTTTGAAGTAGATTTAGAGTATCCGTCCGAACTGCATAATAAACATAATTGTCTGCCATTTTGTCCTGAAAACAAACTTCCGCCTGGGGGTAAGCCAATGAAATTAATTGCTGATTTAAATTCTAAAGCTAATTATATTATTCATTTAAAGCAATTAAAATTATGTCTAGAACAGGGTTTAAAAATAACTAAAATTCATCGGGTACTATCGTTTACACAGCGACGGTGGCTCGAACCCTATATTCAGTTCAATAAACATAGAAAATCGGCCAAAAATGAATTTGAAAAGAACTTTTTAAATTAATGAACAATGCGATATATGGCAAGACAATGGAGAATGTAGAAAAAAGAAGAAACATTAAATTAGTTTCAGACTATCGGTCTAAGCAGAATTCCCCAGGTTTCAGACAGCTGGTTGCCATGAATAATTTTCATAGTTTGAGTATATTTGGGAATAATTTAGCGGCAATAGAACATACAACATCACGTGTTACTTACAATAAACCAATTTACATCGGAGTAACAGTTTTAGAATTATCAAAATGGTTAATGTATGATTTTTATTATAACTTTTTGTCAGTTAAGAGTCCCTCGACTAGGGTTGTTTATATGGATACAGACTCATTCATTACATCTTCAACTGATGATGTGTATGAGCTAATAAGAAAATATCCAGAACTGTTTGATAAGTCAAATTATGACCCTTTTTTTCTTTTAATTTCTTTCTTTTTTTAATTTTTTTCTTTTAATATAATACCAGCAAACAACAAAGAATTAGGGCTTTTTAAAGATGAAAATGCTGGGAAAATTATGACTTCTTTCGCTGAGCTTAAAGCTAAAGCGTATTCATATAAAATTGGGAATGAGAGCTTCAATAACATTGAAGTTAAGAAAGTGAATTAAGAAACTTAACCATTCTAATTATATTGAATGTATTCGAAAACGAAAAACCTATTACGGTGAACAGAGAGATATAAAAAGTAGAAGTCATGAATTGTATACAGAAATAGTAAATAAAAAAGGTCTTACCTACTTTTTACCTAAGGCATTTGTTAAAAATTTTTAGCCTAAGACGCCATTCAAAAAATTTAAAGATCAACATATAACGCATGTTATTTACAATAGATCAAACAAGACGGTTAAAATACACCTCTCTTTAAATTTAATTCCATAAGTAAAGGTATACAAGGAAATTTAATACAATGAATATCATGCAACCAAAAATATTGTCTAATCAAATAACCGTCTTTTTAAAACAGCTTAACAGTATTATTGCTGACAAACACCTCGATCGGTTAATACATATAAAACGCATTCTAAGTGGCCTTGAACCATAGAATCTTAACATCTCATGTGCATGATCAAAGGACGACGCAAAATGTGGCACAGAGAGTTGCCGCTGTTTGTTCGTTTCAGACTATAAAATCGAAGCACTAAAACTAATGGCTCGCTACTGCTGGTTAGCAGGGACTATGACGTTGAAGATGGACTACGTTAGTAATATAGACGGATTTGCTCTTTCTGTCAAAACGCTGGCTAGACAAATTCAATTCTTTTTATGTGATTTTACAACGTATGTATATGTCGGAGATGAGATTATTTATATATACTATATTGTTATATAGTTCTGTTCTGAGTGGAATATTAGGTCACACTAAAATCGAGCGTGGCTCTGACCGGGTTGCCAGATCAGTGTAAAAAAAAGAGCAGAGCGTCATTATTCGTTTTGAGAGGTGACTGGCTGAAGACCACGGGGGAAGAGACTCGCTGCATTCAACAAACTTAAAATAATAAAAATGGAAGAAAACAAAAAAAAACAAAAATACCAGTCGCCGACATATATATATATAGTTATTTGCTTTTCTTCAGCTGTCGTCAAAGTATTTCTTGTGGTAACATTTCCAATATCTGTCTGCCCGAAGAATTTGATTTTCCAATTGCTTAGAAGAACACCTAATTTCCCCAAGAATTCAATTCATACAGATAATTTCTTTAGGGTATGAAAGGCAATGTGTTGTGAGAGGGACCTTCTGAACTGAATTGTGATGATTATTTTAAAGAAAATTAAAAAAATATATATATTTTTAAATTGATTTTTTATTTTTTGGGTCATAATTTTTAAATTGTTATACCATCAAATTATTCTAAAAAAATATACAAATGTAAAAAAAGGACTAGTACGCTTTTTAATAGATAAAACAGTTCTCTTTCATGTGCCGTTTAAATTAGGTGAATATCTTATTTTCTTAAAAACTTATTAATTTTGCAACTGTCAAGCGTTTCAGACGTGTAACGGAGCACAATTTTCAGTTTTCAATTTTTCGGAATTCGGCTTTCAGCGCTTATCAGCTTACGGTTTTTGGTTTACCGTTTGTGTGGCGTCTTCCTTGTCACCAGCTGGGGCATTTACATTGAACTTTTCTACTAAACGTTGCGCGAAATTCAGTAGTTTGGGAGTATTACTTGCTATGCCACCACGCAGGAAGAAGCCCAGCGAGTTGTCGGGTGAGTTTGTGGACGAGAGGAGCGAGATGGTATCATCTGACGATGATAGCAGTCTGATCTCGGAATCGTCGAGGGCTGCAATCGAGGCGAAGCGCAAGGCATCAGCTCAGAAGCTGCGATTAAGGAAGGCTCACTCCGAGGCGGCGATGAATGAGACGCCCGAGGGGAATGCGTGTGGGGGCTCCCAAGGGGACATGGGTCCGCCTTAGATTGGCATTGGAGTGCTCGATGGTGAGAAGCAGATTTTGGCTGCTTCCCGTGGATGTCCGGATGTCCGCTCCAACGATGAGGCAGAGTATGTGAAGACTCGCCCTGGAGAGCCAGCTCATGTCGCCGCCTGTAGTTCTCACTACGGCCCCCGCTGCACCTGCCCCTACCGTACCCGCTGCATCAACGTCTGCCGCTGCCGACGCCTCTGCTGCCCCCGCACCTGGCGCAGCGTGGAAAATTGTTGCCAAGGGGACTGATGCCGTGCTGGCAGAAATGTCCAAGGCACAGTTTTCTTTGAAGGAGGCGGTCACTCGAAGAGGGATGAGCCCAGATGCAGTATGCGCCGTCTTTGCCGCCATCCAGCGGTACGAAGTCTTGGCAATGGCCTTGGCCATTAGAAATGCTGTGCTGGAGAAAGAGGTTGCTGCCGCCAGACATCCCGCTGCCCCAATGACACCATCTCCTGGGTTGGCCCATCCGCTGCCGCCACTACGTTTGGCAAGTTAGTTGCTGCTCCCCGGGGATTTAAGCCGGTTGAGACGTGGTCAGCTGTGGTGTCATGTTCTGACCCCAGCATGACGTCCAAGCAGGTCGACGAGAAGGTCCGCAACGAGGTTGTCCCTGCTCTCGGAGTGCGCGTGCATGATGTGTGCGAGCTCGGAAATTATTACGTCCAAGTGTTGTTCGTCGCATTTGCAAGATTCCATCCTTTTATTATTATCTGTCGAATGCACTAATTATTCGACACTAAATAAATATAAATATATCATGAATGCAAAGCAAACATTCTATGAATACAGGAAGTATGTGGAGAG
This sequence comes from Drosophila putrida, assembly GCA_037043535.1. NCBI lineage: Eukaryota > Metazoa > Arthropoda > Insecta > Diptera > Drosophilidae > Drosophila > Drosophila putrida. The sequence continues at coordinate 260,172 of JBAMBI010000615.1, forward strand.
ATTTCCTTGACCTCAATAGATCCACAAAACAGCATCATTCCCGATTTAAATGAGTCTCCTTTGCCACCCAAGCGTTTATGTGTCGAAAGTCCTCAAGTTGAGCGTTTCATTAAGGAGGAGAGTTTCAAGGATATTGCCGATCTTTTATCGAAGTTGCGTTGTCTTAAATTAAACTATGAGAAGATAATAGCGCTAAAGGAGAAGGAAGCTAGAAGCACAGGTAGAGAACGAGCGTTCACTCATCGATTGATGTGGTCAGAGTCAGATGGAGAAAATGAGAAATAAAGTAAGAACGTGAAAATACCCAAATATAATAAGTAAAGGATATTTATTTAGCTGACTCGAGGTCATTTACTCAAAAACAACGCAAAAAAACACACAAAAAAAAAAACAAACAAAAAACACCCAATAAAATGAAAAAAAAACACACAAAAAAAAACAAAAATAAAATAAAAAAATTAAAAAAAAGAACTTGTCAAAAGACAAGGAGCAAGGTTTGCTATACGCGTTTCAGTACCATTTTGCTGACTTACTCAATAATCTAAACGGCATCTCATACTCGAACTGCTAAAACCATTTGGGAATTGTAAGGCGCGAGCATGAAAAAAGCTGTAAAACTGAGTTCGTCCTTTTGTGTGGTCTTTCGGGCGCTGTTTACTGATTTGATGGACCATCGACCCAGGCATGTGGGAATTTGCAAATCTCATAGACCCTGTACTTTAAAAAAGTACAAATGGGTCTATTACGTTTGTGCAAAAAAAAGTGCGTTACAGGCAAAAGTAGGCGTGGCAGACCCCATAAAGTATATATATACTTGCTCAGCATCAACAGCCGAGTCGATATAGCCATGTCCGTCTGTCTGCCCCTTTTTGTGTCACCTAGAGCTCAGAGACTATAAGAGCTAGAGACACCAAATTTGGCATCTAGGTTTATCTATATCTTCCATTAAACGAGTTTGTTTTAGATTTTTGCCAAGCCCCCTCCGCCCCCGGAAATCGAGATACAAAATTTCGAAGTCAAATTACAAGAGCACCTTTAATGCCAGCGTTTTTTTGGTACATGTTGAAATAATAGTTTGGTTGCCTCAGTATCCTCCTCTACTAATTAAATACATAATTGTTTATAAATTAATTTTATTATTTTCTATATATTTTAGAATTAAATTTGCACATAACGTTTTTTTCAAAATAGCGTCTATTTCACATGTATATACGTATACATTAAAAATATATACGATTATGGAAAAGCTGAAGCGTAATATTAAACCATTTAACGGTGAGAAATATCCTGTGTGGAAGTTTAGAATAAAATCACTTCTTGTCGAGCAAGATGCGTTAAAGGTTATTGAAGGTGATGCTTCTGAAGAAGCAGATGAAAGTTGGGTTAAGGCTGAACGGTATGCAAAAAGTATAGTGGTAGAACATTTAAGTGACGCGTTCTTGAATTTCGCAACAAGCAACAACACAGCACGCGAAATTCTAAGGAATCTGGATTCCGTATATGAACGAAAAAGTCTGGCATCTCAATTAGCTGTGTGCAAACGATTGTTATCGCTTAAGTTGAAGAACGAGATGACTCTTGTAATCAACTTTATTATTTTTTATGAACTAGTTAGTGAACTGTTGGCATCAGGCGCCAATATAGATGAAATGCACAAGGTTTCCCACTTACTGCTCACTTTGCCAATATCATATGACGGTGTCATCACTGCAATAGAGACACTATCGGAAGAGAATCTTACTCTAGTTTTTGTGAAGAATCGTTTGTTAGACCAAGAGATAAAATTAAACAGCGCTAGTAATGACACAAGTAAGAAAGTATTGCATGCTGAGGCTAAACATAATTTTAATAATAACTATAAAAACAATTATAGTAACAACAATAAATATAAATAAAAAAATCCAATTTACAATAAGAGTAATGGATTGCAGCGCCTTATTCATTGCGCTCAGTAAAGCACTTGAAATCTGTTTTCATGGCATGACATGGGGCGACTTCAAGGAATTGTTCTTACAACAGTTTGAAGGAAACGAAACTCCAGCAGCTAGGGCTTCTAATGTTTTAAGTGGCAAACCAAAGAAAGGCGAATTTATCTCCCTGTATGCAAGCCGATTAATAACCAAGCTCTTGGCAAAATGGAAATCACTAACACATGAACAAATTGCCAAGTCGGTTGTGCTGGCGCAAGCTGCTCATGTCGATAGCAGACTACAACGCACTGTTTATATGGCCAACATCAAAGCATGCAGTGAGTTACAAAAAGAGCTAAGATCTTTTGCGTTCACTGTTGTATTAGATGGTGCGGAGTCCAGTGTGAGGACTATACAAGCCGGTGTACCACAGGGCAGTGTCTTAGGGCCCACCCTTTACACCCTCTTCACTCACGATATGCCCACTGGATCTACTATCCCCATTGATGACACGAACGATCTTCTCATCGCCACCTATGCAGATGACACGGCAATCTTGGCCAGGAGTAGTCGCATCACAGAAGCCACTGAGGTACTGCAGCTGTACCTTCACAGCTTTGAAGCATGGGCAAAACGCTGGAACATCGGAATCAACACAAGCAAGTGCGCCAACGTGGCCTACGCTCTGCGCGTGAGCCTCTGTTCAGGCGTCTATTTGCAGGGCCAGAGGTTGGAGCATCTCAGCAGCTACAAGTACTTGGGAGTACACTTGGACCATCACCTTACATTTGCCAAGCACGTGTCCAGCATCATAGGGACTCTCAAAAACCGGATCAAGAGAATAAGATGGCTCCTATCAAACAAATGGCTATCTCTGGACAACAAGGTGAAGCTGTACAAGACCTGCATTACTCCCTCCTGGCGATATGGCTTACAAGTATACGGAATAACTGCGAAAACCCATCTGGGCAAAATCCGCATACTGCAAGCCAAAACCCTTCGTTTAATTAGCGCTGCTCCTTGGTACGTAAGGACAGCAAACATAGAAAACGATCTGCGAGTGCCTAAAATTGGGGATGTCCTACAAAAACAGACCACGCAGTACATCCAGCGTATAGAGAACCACAAAAACCCTCTCGCACGTCGACTTCTAAACGTGAGCAACATTAGGGGAAGGCCTATGAGAAGAAGACTGAAGCGAAATCACCCAATAGACCTTGCCACTAGGCAACTTTGTTAGTTAATTAGCAGCATTACCTAGCCTTTTGACTAGGTTGTATTAGAAGTTAGCATATAAGTTTAATTTAAGTTGTTGTAAATAATAACAGAATAATTAAATAAAAAAAAAAAAAAAAAAAAGATCTTTTGATTTTCACAAAAAGAAAGATCGTTCAGCTCAGGAAAACTCAACCAGTAAGAGACAGCGATTGCATACACCCGTTAGGCCTCTTCTGCGGAAAATTGGGCCACAAATTTGCTGATTGTCGATCAAAAAAAGAACAACGCCAAACCTCTGCAAGGATCCATTTCAAATTATGTCTGATGAATGATACGAAGAGTAAAGTCATTACATGCTACAAGTGTGGAACTCCTGGACATATTGCATCGGCAATATCGAGAAACGGGTAAACTTGTGTCAACTGGCCGATCCAATTGGTGGTCTGGTATCATCTGGTGAGTCATACCCATACTTTTTTGATTCTGGATCTGAGTGCTCACTGGTAAAGGAGTCTGTGGCTCAGCGACTTTCTGGCCCACGAATCAATAATGTTGTCGCTTTAAAGGGAATCGAAGATAGTGCAATAACCAACGGTTTACAAATTTTTTCAAATGTAATCATCAATGAATATTCTCTTGAGGTTCTTTATCACGTAGTTCTTAATAGCTATATTAATTACGACATAATAATTGGCCGTTATTGATACAGAGTTGTGTGGTCCAGATAAAACGCGTTTGTTGGAAATCTTAAGTGAGTTTTTAGAAGCATTCATAGATGGGTTCTAAAGAAAACAGGTTAGTACAGGTGAGCTGGTAATTCGTTTGATTGATCCTAATAAGACTGTGCATCGGAGACCATATCGTCTTAGTATTGAGGAGAAAGAAATAGTTAGAGAAAAAATTAATGAACTATTAGAATCAAATATTATCCGTCCTAGCTCTTCTCCTTTTGCCAGCCCAATACTACTCGTTAAGAAAAAAATGGCTTTGATAGACTTTGTGGGGATTACCGAGAATTAAATGCAATCATTGTTTCCGAAAAATTTCCATTAGCACTTATTTAAGATCAGATATATAGATTTCGTGACGCAAAGTACTTTTCATGCTTGGATATGGCCAGTGGCTTTCACCAAATTCCTATAAACCCCGATTGGATTGAACGAACAGCTTTTGTTACTCCGGTGGGTCAATAGGAATTTTTGACTATGCCCTTTGGGTTAAAAGACGCACCCTCTGTGTTTCAAAGTGCGGTAATGAAAGCATTGGACATCTCGCCAATTCATATGTCGTGGTATACATGGACGACATCATGGTTGTATTACAAAGACAAGAAGAGGCAATCTCGAGGCTACGTAGTGTTGCAAATTTTATCTCAGGCTGGTTTTTCATTTAATTTGACAAAATGTTCCTTTGTAAAGTCAAGTGTTGAGTATTCTGCTTGAGAATATTTAGGATGAGAATACAGCCATGAAAAGAATCATAATTGCTCTGGCGAAGGCCAAAGACCCCTAGATATGATTTTGGATGCTGATTCTGAGGAATTATTTGTGTTTTTATTTTTGATTTACAATATTTTAAAACAAAGTAGCACTTCGCATCTGTAACTTATAAATCAAATTGCACTAATTTTTTCACAAAATGAAAGTTTATATTTCATTATTACGTTATTTTACAACGCGTTTTATATATTTAGACTAAAAGTTTATAAATTTCGAAAAAGGAAGCGGTCCCTGCCATTAAAGACGTTCCTTACGATGCCTGCCATTGAAGGCATGTACTATACAACAATTAATCCATGTGAACAGAAGGAAACATCGGATATTCCATCAGACGAGAATGAGTCTTTTAGTTTAGCATACGTAAAAGAAAATAAAGATAAAAAAACGCTCTTAAATACAGGAGTTAGTCAGTAAGGGAATGATGACGTCACAGAATTAGAATTTGAATTTCAAGGAGATCCCCGATCTTTTATCGAAGTTGCGTTGTCTCAAATTAAACTATGAGGAGATAATAGCGCTAAAGGAGAAGGAAGCTAGAAGCACAGGTAGAGAACGAGCGTGCACTCATCGATTGATGTCGTCAGAGTCAGATGGAGTAAATGAGGAATAAAGTAAGAACGTGGAAAGAGATTAAGGAGTTAAGAATTGAGTCTGGCACAGATGAAAAAAACGGGATATCGCGATCCGAATCCCAGTAATAGGGAGCTTAAAATCTTTACTTATCTATTTGTATAATTCAAAACAGCATAAAAATACCCAAATATAATAAGTAAAGGATATTTATTTAGCTGACTCGAGGTCACCTACTCAAAAAAAAAACGCAAAAAAAACAAACAAAAAACACCCAGAAAATGAAATGAATGAAATAAAAAAAAACACAAAAAGAACTTGTCAAAAGACAAGGAGCAAGGTTTGTTATACGCGTTTCAGTACCATTTTGCTGACTTACTCAGTAATCTAAACGGCATCTCATACTCGCACTGCTAAAACCATTTGGGAATTGTAAGGCGCGAGCATGAAAAAAGCTGTAAAACTGAGTTCGTCCTTTTGTGTGGTCTTTCGGGCGCTGTTTACTGATTTGATGGACCATTGACCCAGGCATGTGGGAATTTGCAAGTCTCATAGACCCTGTACTTTAAAAAAGTACAAATGGGTCTATTACGTTTGTGCAAAAAAAATGTGCGTTACACGCAAAAGGAGGCGTGGCAGACCCCATAAAGTATATATATTCTTGATCAGCATCAACAGCCGAGTCGATATAGCCATGTCCGTCTGTCCGTCCGTCTATCTGCCCCTTTTTGTGTCACCTAGATCTCAGAGACTACTGATAAATTATTCTTTAGTTATAAGAAGTTAGAGCTGATCAAAATAAGAAATAATACTTTTCTATTTGCTTGCGAAAGCAAAGCGCCTCACGTGCTATAACACGCTATAACGCTCTTAATGAAGAACAAATGGACCATTTGATTCGCCAAAATGCTGGCTATAGGGTCCTTTAGGGTATTCGTACATCTCCTGCTCATTGGGAAGCAGAAAAGAAAAAAGCTATGGCTATGATTCGCCAGTTTGGCTTGCCTACTTTTTTCATTACATTGTCGGCTGCTGAAAGTAAGTGGTTTGAGCTGCTTGTCCTTTTGAAAAAGAATGTGGACAAGCAGAAAGTTACAGAAGAGGAAGCAATAGCGTTGCCTTCTAATGAAAAGGTACGTTTAATTCGCACCGATCCTGTAACTTGTGCTAGGTATTTTGACTATCGGTATAGGCAACTTTTTAAACTTATGAAGAAGCAGGGGGTATTTTCGGACGACATAATGTTGTTATGTACTACTGGCGAGTTGAATTTCAGCAGAGAGGCTCACCTCATATCCACGGAATGTTTTGGCTGAAAGATGCCCCTCAAGTGGATTTAGACAACGCTGCATCTTTTCCTCGAGTAATTGATTTTATTGATCAGTTTATTACTACAGATGTAACGAATGAAGAGCTCTCTGAATACATTACATACCAAAAGCACAAGCACGGGCATTCATGCACTCGTGAAGTGAGGGGAAACTCTATTTGTCGCTTTGGTATTCCCTATTTTCCAATGCCTAATACAGACATTTTAAAACCTCTTCCTGAAGATACTCAACAAATTCGTCAGCATCGTGAAAATTTAAAAAAAATTCAGAAATTCCTAGCGTTGTCCTTCGATGCTGACAATATAAATCACTTGAGCATATTCGAAAATTTTCTATCTCACGAGCAAGTCAGCCTCACTTACGAGGACTACATATATGCTATTAGGTCTGGTTTGAAAAAAGCACAAATTTTCCTAAAAAGAAGTTTCGCAGCAATAAATGTTAATGCTTATAATAAACATATTCTTGCCATGCAAAAAGCCAATAATGATATTCAATTCATTTTGGACCCTTATGCATGCTGCAGCTATATTATTAATTATATTAACAAATCCCAAAGAGGTATTTCCAAACTGATGCGTGAAGTGACCGAAGAAATTAAAGATCAGAATGTATCATTAAAGAAAAAGCTGAAGTATATTGGTCACAAATTTATTTCCGGCACTGAAATTTCTGCTCAGGAAGCCGCCTACTGTTGTTTAGGCATGCGTTTGTCTGAGACTAGCAACGCCGAGGTATACATTAATACCTTGTTACCAGAGCATAGAGTGAGAATGCTCAAGCCTAGACAACAACTACAAAATATGTCTCCTGATTCCAATGACATATTTGTAGTGGGATTGCTCGATCGCTATGAGCAGCGACCACATAGTCTCGACGGCCTGTGTTTAGCCGATTTTGCTGCTGAGTATAGTTTCACAAAATCAACTAGATCAACTCGTCAAGGTAGTGATAATGAAGATGTCGACGAAAATGAGGATTTAGGGGGCAGACCCATTCCTCTTATTGACGGGAGTGGGTTTGTTAGGGCGAGGACAAAGCCTCGAATAATTAGATTTAGGAGTTTTAACGTGCATACCGATAGACCAAATTACTTTAGGGAACTTGTTATGTTGTATTTTCCTTGGAGAAATGAAGAGGTAGAATTAATTCAGAGGAATTGTGAGGAAGTTTATTCAGAAAATGAGGAGTCAATAAGGGTTATGTTTAGGAAATATAATATTTTAGAAGATTTAGAAGACGCGCTTAGAAGGGCCATGCAAGGTGAGGGTAATTTTGAGGAAGAGCAGTTACCAGGTCAGATAGATGATGAGTTTCAGGTTTTAGCATTTCCTGAAATAAGTTCTCAGCTAAATGTTTTAAATTTAAATGACAACAATGTCCAAAATGAAGTTCCGGACGATACAATCCGAGTAATAAAACTTCCTCCACTAATATCTCATGAAAGTCTCTCAAGCTTAGTTCGCTCATTAAATTTGAAGCAAAAATCTTTCTTCACTCATGTTCTACACAATGCCCACCATAATTTAGTTTTCCACGAATTTGTGGGTGGTGGAGCAGGTGTAGGTAAAAGTAGATTAATTTCAGCACTTTTTCAATCCCTTTCCCAATTGTATAACAGTAGGCCTGGATGCGACCCAACCACTTCCAAAATTCTTCTTTGTGCTCCTACAGGAAAGGCAGCATTTGGAATTGGAGGCTCTACCCTTCATTCCCTGTTTTCACTTCCTGTGAATCAATCTGCATCCGCTTTTAAGAATCTAGGACCTGACTTATTAAATACCCTCCGTTCAAGATTTATTGATCTTAAAATTTTAATTATTGACGAAGTTTCAATGGTCGGTGCCAAAATGTTTTCCTACTTGGATGCTCGCCTAAAACAAATTTTAAATAACAGAGAAGTACCATTTGGAGGGATTTCTGTTATTGTTTTCGGCGATCTTCGACAGCTAAGCCCTGTTGGAGATCGATGGATTTTCAAATCCAATTCAGAGTTGCATGACCCATACGCAGCTATATATGGGTCGTTTCTGTGGGACTCTTTTAAGTTTTTTGAGCTCACAGAAATTATGCGACAGCGAGATGACCAAGCTTTTGCACTACCATTAAATAACATGGCATCCGGTCATTTGTCATCCGACGATATAAGTTTGCTTAGGTCCCGAATTTCCGGCGAAAGTCAGTTGCCAAATGATGCAATTCATTTGTTTTATAGGAATGAAGATATATCTGTATTTAACGCGGCAAAATTAAATTCCATTTCAACTGCTCAATACGTTTCAAATGCTCTTGATTTTATAAAGGCCTCACATCTTAGCGCAGAAGTTAAAAATAGACATTTAGAGGCAGTTAAATCTTTTCCGACGTCCAAAACTCAAGGACTATGCCCCTCTCTTATTTTAAAAACCACTGCCAAGTATATGATGACGGTCAACATAGATACCTCCGATGGTTTACTGAACGGAGCCTCCGGTATTCTAATGGACATAGGTTTTAATACATCCAATTCTCTCCATGTTCTTTGGATAAAATTCATTGATGAAAGTGTAGGAATTAATGCTCGGGCTAAGTGCCCCCATTCTCTAGACTCTTCTTGGACCCCAATTCATAAAGCAACCAAAAGTTTTCAGTTTCATTCCAATCAGCAGATTACCATTGACCGTAAACAGTTTCCAGTTATTCTACTGTCGGGATCTCCCGACTGAATGATATATTTTTTATTTATCTTATCTTTATGACCTGTCTGATCCCATGGTAACCTATGTCAGTTATTTTATTGCCCCCTGATATTTATTAGGATCTTGGGTTGTTCTCGTCCCTTTAACAGGTTGACGCTAGAATAGCCTGGTATAAAAGGACCTAACAATTTAGGCAAGGACTCAGTTGTGATTCAACTTAGAACCTTGTCACTAGATCCGTGTGTTCCTGCCTAAATCTTTGTGCGCGTTTATTAAGTGTTACAAAAATTTTTAAACCAGTTTTTAAAAAAAAAAATATTGTTAAAAACCAATATGATGTCCAAAATTGTGTGCGACTTGTGCAACCGTGCCTATCAAGGCGTTGATGTCTTTGCGTCTCACTATGCTGAGTGCACTGGGCCGTTGAATGCCTTCGAAGTTATGATGAAGGCTTCAAGGATGAGGACGTCGGCAAAAAACGCCGTTGAGGAGACCGTACCAAAATCTGCCACCAATACAGCTGGAAGTGGTATAAGGAACTCCCAGGATGGTCCCTCAACTTCGAGGGTAAGTTCAAAGCGACCTGGCATGCCTATGGACAGACCCTCAAAACAGGCGAGATATGCTGATATGCATTGCTCTGTTTGTGATTTAATGCTTAAGGCTAATACCTATAAAATGCACTTGCGCACTGATCAACATAGGAATGCGCAAGTAGCTCAATTAGCCAAAAATACGTATGTCGTATTAATTTCAACTGATACTAAATTTCCAGTTGAAACATACCGTATTTTTAATGACAATAGCATAGTAATTGTTTTGCGAGACTTTTACATGCAAATAAAATGTCATATTATGAGCATATTAGAGTTGAGTATGTCCAAATACAGATCCATTAAACTATCGATGAAACTGTATGGGACATACATCAAACAAACGGATGATGGCATGAATGTTGAATCCGTAAAACACTTCTCATCACCATACCAAACTCTCTATGAGATAGAAACAGCTCACGAGTTATTAGAAAGTATCATTGAATATTTAACAAACTCGTGCAGTGAGTTTCAAGAGAAGGACAGTGGTTGGGCCATAAAAACCTTTAACCACTGCGATTTAACTGTCGTCAAACTAGAACATATTCCTTCTGGTGGATATTGCGAAATCCCCGAAACTATTAGAAGACGAAATGCAGTAATAAATGTCAAAAATAACGACAATTACTGCTTTTAAATGGTGCATTTTAGCATATATTGAACATGAGTTCATTGAAAATGCTAGCATTCAGGAATCCGAAAAGAAAAAGCTACGCAAAAGTCTAAAGGATCCTGCATATTACAGGATAAATGACATTGCATCAGCATATATTAAATATAAAGGATTTGCATTGAATTTCGAAGGAATTGAGTTTCCTGTAAACGCAAAAGGAATCAAACTATTTGAAAAATTAAACCCTCAATTCAGCATTAATGTGTACGAAATTGAGGTAGTTAATGAAAAACCCAAGATTGTGGGACCCACAATAAGATCCAAATGCTTAAGAGAAAAGCATATTAGTCTGCTCGGCATTTTTAACGAGATCGGCGTTAATAATGCATTACGCATTTGTTACGAGCATGTCGACTTTAACTAAAACACAATTTACAAAAAGCCATACAGCTGGAGCATTTTGCCACAATTGCCTACAATGGTACACCAGCAATAGCAAAATGCATGGTAAAAGTTGCGGAAAAGTAGCCTCAATTTTTCCTAAGGAGGGGTCAAATGTCAAATTCAGCAACTATCAAAAAAACTTTCTCCACCTGCTGTAATTTACGCCGACATTGAAGCTGTTCTGGAAACCTACGATAGAGTACAGAACAATCCAGATGCATCATCAACAACAAAGGCTCAAAAACTACAGCGTGTGCAGTATCATTCTATGTTGCACATGCCTATAATCCGGACCAAAATGAAATGTGGACCTATCAAGGTAATTTATTTTATACTAAATATATTTAAACACCAACTTATTAGATATTTTACTTTTTATTTTTTTATAGGGTCTGATTGTATGCAGAAATTTTGTCAAGAACTGGAGTCGAAGTCGCAAATGCTGTACAACCAGTATTGGAAAACCGCTAAGAAGCCAAAGACTAAGCTGGAAATTGACGAGCTATATATGCAGGAGGTCAACAGATGTACTGCGTGTGACGATAGTATTATTCCAGATGAGCGGGACATATATTATAATTATTTTACGGGGGAATATGTTGGACCCATTCATACAAAATGTAAGTCAACTTATAAGTTATTCCCAACTGTTCCTGTAGTATTCCATAATTTAAGTAAATATGATATTCATTTATTCATTACTGAGCTAGGTAGTGACTTAAGCATAATTCCTTGTAATAAGGAGTTATATATTTCAATAACTAAAAAAGTTAGTATAGATTCGAGATATTTATATAATATTCAATTCATCGATTCAAATAGGTTTTTGAATTCTAGCTTAGAAAAGCTGGCAAGTTTTTTAAATGACGAGGATTTCAAACTTTTGAAACGAAAGTTTGAAGGAGAGAAATTTAGTCAAATGAGGCGAAAGGGCGTTTTCCCCTATGATTACCTCAATAGTTTTGCTAGGCTGTCTGAACCACAACTACCATCCAGAGATCTGTTTTATAACAGTCTCAATGATGAGGAGTGTAGCATTGCTGAATATAAGTTTGCTCAGCAGGTGTGGCAAAGTTTTAATTGTAAAACTTTGTCAGATTATTTAAAACTATATTTAGAAAGTGATGTTATAATTCTAGCCGATGTTTTTGAAAACTTTAGGTCCATATGTTTAAATATTTACAAGCTGGATCCTATAAACTATGTAACTGCTCCAGCAATTTCATGGGATGCCATGCTTAAATATACAAAAGTTAAGCTAGAATTAATAAGTAATTGTGACATGTACAATTTTTTAAAACTAGCTGTTAGAGGTGGGTTAACACAATGTAGCCAACGTATTTCAGAGGCTAATAACCCCTACATGAAGGCCTTTAATTCTAAAAGACCTGAAAATTATTTGTCATATATAGATGCTAATAACTTATACGGTTGGGCCATGTGTCAAACATTGCCCATTTCAGATTTTAAATTCTTATCCTTAGATGAGATATCAAATATTTCAATTCAAAAGCTTTCGACTGAAAGTGACGTTGGCTATATTTTTGAAGTAGATTTAGAGTATCCGTCCGAACTGCATAATAAACATAATTGTCTGCCATTTTGTCCTGAAAACAAACTTCCGCCTGGGGGTAAGCAAATGAAATTAATTGCGGATTTAAATTCTAAAGCTAATTATATTATTCATTTAAAGCAATTAAAATTATGTCTAGAACAGGGTTTAAAAATAACTAAAATTCATAGAGTACTATCGTTTACACAGCGACGGTGGCTCGAACCCTATATTCAGCTTAACAATAAACATAGAAAATCGGCCAAAAATGAATTTGAAAAGAACTTTTTTAAATTAATGAACAATGCGATATATGGCAAGACAATGGAGAATGTAGAAAAAAGAAGAAACATTAAATTAGTTTCAGACTATCGGTCTAAGCAGAATTCCCCAGGTTTCAGACAGCTGGTTGCCATGAATAATTTTCATAGTTTGAGTATATTTGGTAATAATTTAGCGGCAATAGAACATACAACATCACGTGTTACTTACAATAAACCAATTTACATAGGAGTAACAGTTTTAGAATTATCAAAATGGTTAATGTATGATTTTTATTATAACTTTTTGTCAGTTAAGAGTCCCTCGACTAGGGTTGTTTATATGGATACAGACTCATTCATTACATCTTCAACTGATGATGTGTATGAACTAATGAAAAAAAATCCAGACCGGTTTGATACATCAAATTACGCTCCTTCAAATTCTTTTAATATAATACCAGCTAACAACAAAGAATTAGGATTATTTAAAGATGAAAATGCTGGAAAAATAATGACTTCATTCGCAGGGCTTAAGGCTAAAGCCTATTCATACAAAATTGAGAATGATAGCACTAATGACATTGAAGTTAAGAAAGTTAAAGGCGTCAAGGGTAGCGTAATTAAAAATCTTAGCCATTCTGATTATATTGAATGTATCCGAAAGCGAAAAACTTATTATGGGGAACAAAGAGTTATTAGAAGTAGAAGTCACGAATTGTATACAGAAATAGTAAATAAAAAAGGTCTTACCTACTTTTTACCTAAGGCATTTGTTAAAAATTTTTAGCCTAAGATGCCATTCAAAAAATTTAAAGATCAACATATAACGCATGTTATTTATAATAGATCAAACAAGACGGTTATAAAGCACCTATCTTTAAATTTAAGTCTATAAGTAAAGGTATACAAGGAAATTTAATACAATGAATATTCACGCAACCAAAAATATTGTCTAATCAAATAACCGTCTTTTTAAAACAGCTTAACAGTATTATTGCTGACGAACACCTCGATCGGTTAATACATATAAAACGCATTCTAAGTGGCCTTGAACCATATAATCTTAACATCTCACCCTTTGGAAAGTATTATGCCTCTTGTGCATGATCAAAGGACGACGCAAAATGTGGCACTAAAACTAATGGCTCGCTACTGCTGGTTAGCAGGGACTATGACGTTGAAGATGGACTACGTTAGTAATATGCTGCGTGCAGCAAAAAGTCGCCCCTATACCAAGTTTAACAGAAATAGCTTCAAAGCTGAGCAACTAGATTGCATAGAAACAGACGGAGGGACTGACGAGGAAAATGAGTCGCAGGTATAAAATTTAAATCCAAATAGAGCCCACATGCGCATGCTTTGAAAGTCAACTGCGCACTAAAACTGCCGAACTCAAAAAGGCATTGCGTGAGCCTCGCTCGCCATGCTGCTGCGTGGACGGAAAAGTGGATGGCAAACGACGAAAGAACCGTTGACTACTCTCCCCGCTCGCTCTCACATAGCGATGAGCAACTCAAACAGTGTTGTCAATACAGTTTTTCCTTCCAGTAAATCTAGCTTTTCGCTAACGAATGTAGACGTACCATATTCAGGTAGAAATATCCATATCTTATATCAGGATTTCGCGCACAGTTCAGCCGTCGCTTTTGGCATTTTTATACCCTAAGGGTATATAAAGTTTGTTCAAAAAAGTATGTAACAGGCAGAAGGCGTGGCAGACCCCATATAGTATATATATTCGTGATCAGGGCGACAAGCTGAGTCGATATAGCCATGTCCGTGTGAACAACGAGACCTCAGAGATGGTAAGACCTAGAAGCACCAAATTTGGTATGAAGACTTTATACTTGCACGCAGATCAAGTTTATTTCAAATTTTGGATGCCACGCCCCCTTCTGCCCATTTTGGTAATTATCAAGCTAGAGACATGAACAATACTTGAGTTCATAAGGATGCATTGTGAAAATTTGATCAAGATCGGATAATAAACACGGAAGATATCCGCAATTATTTAATTCTTTAATTTAATGTGTTGTTGTTGTGAGTTCCGCCCTCTCTCTCTCTCTTTCAAGTTATCAAGTGATAGAGATGCCACGTAGTCACACCGGGGACCTGGGTTCGAATCTCAGAAAAGCATGCTTAAATTCATAAATTTTTTTTTTAATTTTTTTGTTATACGTTTAGAATTGTTTTTTTAAGTTCTTATTTAGTTATTTTGAAAATAACGTGCTCATTATTGCTTAGACTTTTAAATACAAAACAGACAGCACAAATACGAAACACAAGTATAATTAATATAAAATTTGAGTGGCGTTCTCTACTACCTCAGGGTATTCTACTGTCGGGATCACTCGACTGAATGATATATTTATATATCTTTCTATTATTTGTTTTAAATCTGTCCATTTTTTAACGGTCAAACATTGGCATAAAGCTTTTATTACAAGCATTTCGTAAATAGTTATTTAAAATTTCATGCAATAGTAAAACCCCCTGTGCAGTCAAAAAACGCCGTTAAATTTCATATACATATGTATGTGCGTATATGCAAAGAGAGTCTACTTGCGTATGTACATATGTATGAATGTATGTAAAGGCGTATATCATACATACAGTTGTGTTCATGGAAATCGTAGTGTGACTGAGCTCTAAATGTTGGGCAGAAAAATTAAGCGATCAAAACACAATATTTTAAAACTAATTTAAAATAAACAATAAGCTTAACATATTCTAAATGGTGTTTTTTTAGAGGTTAGTTTTTCAGACAGAGATAAAACTGCCAATTTTTTTTAAAACAGGGCAACTCTAATGTTATTTGTTTTCTGTTTGGCTTGTCATAAAATTATCCTATTATTTCAATTCCAAGTTCTACACCTCTAAACAAACACCGTTTATATTAATTTGGTTTTTTTCTACAAACTAAGGTACATGCTCCCTCCAGGGCTTAAAAAGAAAAAAATAACAAAAACTAGTACTGGCCACTAAAAAGAAACTTAAAACTATATAACATTAAGCGAACTTAATTTTTTATATTTTTACCATATTTAAATTGACTAATACTTTGTAGTATAGCCATTATTTTTCAATGCAGCTTGGCACCTGCGTGTCATGGAGTCAATAAGGTCCTGGCATCGTTTTTCTGTGGATGGCATAAGATATCTTTGGAGCTGTACATTCATAAAAATTTCAATTTATTTATATGTCTGCCCCTAAGTCGGACAATGAAATTACTATCTTGTTCTGAGCAATGCTTTCCTCTAGCCACTAAGAACAATATATTATTGTAATCCCAATAAGTTTTAACTCACAAAATGTATTACAATTATTCGATCAATCCACCTTCTTCTACTCAATATTGATGATCAATCAAGATACGAGAACAAAACGGCAGACTTGACTCGAAGAAAATTTTTAAAAACATTACAACATTTTTTCAACATTCGAAAGCACTTTTAGAATTGATCACCGATTTCATATGATTATACTTGAGGGCTAGAGGTTCAGTGTCATATCACTGAGTCTATGCCCTTTCTATACACACCATTTATAGCGGCCTGATCGTGAAATTTTACCTCTCCATCAGAATTACTTTTCTTTTAATGCAGTTTTGCCTTGTCAGGTATGGTTTTGTCAGCTGATAGAAGTGCTGCACTCAGTTATATATTTAATCCTCAACAGAATATTTTTTTCCCAGGTCATTGGCAGGATTGGAAATAGGTGCTTCTTCCTTGCTGCCTTAAACTTGTTCTTCGTAGAAATGTTATTGATTTCCCGACCATCCTCGTGCTCATCTAAAGTATTTCTATACTCATCATCTGAAAGCTTCTTCTTCTTGGTTGAATAAAACTGTTACAAAACATTTTGAAAGTGTTGTATATATAGTGAAAGAGCTCGTTGTCATCGTCTTCAATAATTATAATTTCGACAATTAGAATTAGACTTTTCGACCTCGAGTCTAGCTAAACTTTCCAATTAATTATAATTTCGTTCTCGTCGAAACATGTGGCAACTTCTAATTCTATTTCATACGGTGAAGTTTGGTTATCATTGTTCTGGTTGTCAAATTGTATAATACCCTAGATCGGCTAGTGCATCGGCCATCTCTTCTTTTATTCCTTGCAGAATCTCCATTCTCATTTATTGTTATTGGTGGTTCAGCAACTGCTTGAGATGATAATACTTCCTCCTTTAGTTCAATAATGTCGCCATCGCATATTTTTTAGCAAATTGTAACAGCACTTAGTAATTCAACTGTTTGTAAACATTTGGACTTAATTGATAAACTGATTTAAGGAGTTTTGGATTAGGTTCGCCAAATATGCTCTTGATTTCCATAACAATTTTGGTACATACATTGTTCCATTTTCATCTTCGGTATTATAAATGTTCTATCTATGTTGCCCCTCCTCCGTATTCTTCGTCAATTAACATGAGGACAATGTCCTTGCCTTCTGTGCAAAATGAATAAACTTGTAGGCTGAGTGTCTACCAAGCCCATTTTTACAATCTTAAAGAATGATCATTTGCCAGTGGTAATGTGTTCTAAGTACCAACAGCTTTTCATTGCGAGGAAGGGAGAAGTATGATGTTTTCCTCCTCAATATAGGATCGTATGTGATGTTGGCCTCGCCAGCCTCGGTGTTTGTTTTTGCTGGCCATTCCTTCTGTTTGGAATGAACAGCACGACTGTTTCAAAGGCAAAGAAATCACTAATTTTTGGTGTAGCCTCCTTGCATCCCACACCACAATGCAGTTTTGGGGGTCAGAGCTAAATTTTCCCATCATAGTTTTTATAGCTGATGCATTCCAGCATATTGACCATTGTTTCGTATCTTTGCTTTGTGTGTACAGCATGTGCGATGGGAACTGATGGTGTTTCATTGCCATTGTGCAGGAGAAACTTTTTAAACTTTAAACTTTTTTTACTTTCTTCAATAAGCAGCGGGCACTCGCTTGGATTATGGGATTGGTGGAGCTCTTTGAACAAACCTGAAACATCATGACTTGGGATGGTTTCTATAAATCGTCGTGAGCTCCAAACCACGCAAAAGAATCAATCAGTTGAGTATTGAATGAAACTAAGAACATAGAAGTTTTTGAGTCCATGGGTAGGTGAGTTTTAGTAACATTCCAAAGCAGTTTAAATATGTTTTTGTTGCAAATGATCGGTAAATTTCCCGATATTCTTTTCGACCATAAACTTTCCGCACACATTCATGAAATCGTGTGGGTTGTTCGTATGGCAGCGACATGATATAGTGATTCGATCTAGTTTGCATGGAAACAGACGGATATCGACTCAGTTCGTCGTCCTGATACTTTATGGGGTCTGTGAGGCCTCTTCAAGCCGTTACAAACTTTGGGACAAAATTATAATACCCTTGCAGAGGGTAATAATTATTTGTTATAATACAAAAATGTCTTTAAGGCTAAATGGGAAACATCTATTCAAAGTCGTCGCACCTTTTATCTTCTTGTGAATTTAAATTATAATATGTGTGGAAGTCACAAATATTTTTTCCAAGCTAAAAAAATGATAAGAGCGACCGCTGGACTGTCTGCTCGAAATCCAGATATAAGATGTTGAAAATTTTACCTTAATGTGGAACGTCTACATTCGTTAGCGAAAAAGCTAGATGTTCTGGAAAGCTGCATTGACAACACTGTTTGAGGTGCTCATCGCTATGTGAGACCGAGCGGGGAGAGTAGTCAACGGTTCTTTCGTCGTTTGCCATCCTCTTTTCCGTCCAGGCAACAGCGAGGCTCACGCAATGTCTTTTTGCGTTCGGCAGTTTTAGTGCACAGTTGACTTTCAAAGCAGTTGCTTGTAGACTTTAGTTCAATTGGTCGCGCTCACTAGAATAATTCTAACATCTATCATCTATCACAAATCAAAATATATCATTTAGTCGGGAGAGCCCGACAGTAGAATACCCTGGGGTAGTAGAGAACTCCACTCAAATTTTTAATTATATTCATGCTTCGCATTGGCGTTGTCTTGCTGTATTTATAAGTTTTAGCAACAATGAGCACGTTATTTTCAAAATAACTAAATAAAAACATAAAAAACAATTTTTAAATGTATAACAAAAATAAAAAAAAATTTAACAATGGGATTCGAGCCACGATCTGTAAATGCTTCAACGGATGTGTAAATGCTTCAACGAATGAGCAAATGAGAGAAGCCGAAAACTCTCAGCAACAACAACACATTAAATTAAAGAATTAAATAATTGCAGATATCTTCCGTGTTTATTATCCGATCCTGATCAAATTTTGCATGCATCCTTATTCATTCAAGTATTGTTCCTGCTCAAATTTCTAGCTTCATAATTACCAGTGTTATGTAATTGTAGGCAAAGGGGGCGTGGCATCCAAAATTTAAAATAAAATAAACAAACTATAAAGTATAAAAAGTCTTCATACCAAACTAGGTGTTCCTTAGTCTTACCATCTTTGAGGTCTTGTTACATACACGGACAGACGGACATGGCTATATCGACTCAGCTTGTCGCCCTGATCAAGAATATATATACTATATGGGGTCTGCCACGCCTCCTTCTGCCTGTTACATACTTTTTTTGAACAAACTTAATATACCCCCAGGGTATAAAAATTGTGTTTGTCTTCTTGTGACCGCTTTTGATTGAATTTTAGGCAACGACGTAAGAATATAAATATATTAATGCCCTTTTTTATGATATTTTGAATTTAAATAGGTAGAATCTCCAATGGTTTTTTTTCTGTACAAAACCACGAGCTCCGCTAACATCTCAACTAAAAATCTTCTGTTTTTTGCCTTAAAATCACGTTATCGATAGCGAAACATCACAATCCGAGAATTCTAACAGTTTTTTTGTGATGGATTTTTTTCCCTTAAAAATTTTTGACCTTCTAAGCATTAAAAATTAACTTAAAAATTCTTCTTAAAAATATATATTTTTTTAATTTTTAACTCCATACACTTGATTCTTCAATGTAATGATGAAATTCCATATTTGTAGCAATTTTCATCGCTCGTAGAATCGTCCAAATTATTAAATTGACTTTGTGTCTTCTTGCAAATTGCGCACCTCAAAGTTGAAGAAATGTTTGTTATATCATTTAAGACTTTGCCACCAATCAATCATAGAAAGACAAAACTCAAACCGTTGGCTTCAATTGGCTGATTTGATTATTGATATCGTCAACAGTGTCTCTAGTTATTTCTGGTGACGCTTTAGCAAATTTGAAGAATATAGGACGGCAATAGTAAACAGATGACATTTTTATCCACAACTCCCTGTAGGTCACGCAAACTCCGTGTGGAATTGCTGGCCTTATTAATTATTTTCCTCTTATCTCGGCTATTGAGTATTGATGGCCCTCCTCTGCGCTTATGGGTTCCATAAGATTCCGGATACCTCAAAAAATTCTGAATTAGACGGTGGCTCCTGCCCAGCTTACGCGCTATCTCCCTTCCACTGCATCCTTCTTCTTTATATGCGATTATTTTTCCTTTTTCTAATTCTGTTAAGGTTTTTCCACGCGGCATAGCCAATTTATTCTAATATTTGTCAAAAGCATCAACCAAATAATTAAGAACCTTCCACTTGCACTCAAAAAACTCATTTAAAGCAAGTGGCGTTATAAACATGAAACATACCTTATATGGTTTGCTTGTATGCACTTTGACCGGACGATCCATCACAGCCCCACTTATTGTGTAGGGTTAATTTTTCGGGAAGCAGCTCCACCTTATTTTTGGGCAAACTTTGAAGTAGACGTCTCGCATTGTGGTCCATTAAATCTTGAAGTTTTACTTCCACAGATATCTCTGTAACTATGATATTATCCGGGACGGCTTCTTTCTTTGCAAACGCAAATGTTTTTATATCCGGGAGAATATTTACATTATGTTGTAGTAAGGAGATCCGCAGAATTCCGTATTTTTTCTCGATAATCCCAAGTCCATAAATAAAGCAAAAGTTTTTTGCATTTGTATATTTATTGACCGAAGAATTTGGTGGCGTTGGAATGCTTTCCAAATCCTGCGCAGTCGTACTGAGCTTGCGATATTCACTGCATTGGTAATTATTGCTTTTGTCCGTTTCTGTGGTCTTTTGTATTTTTTGGAAAGCGTTTCCGACAGAATTTCTGAAGATATTGGTCCTGTCGCTTCGTCAAGCTTGCGTTTCCTTGTGAATTTCGAATACTCTTGCAGAGATTTAGTCGGTCTTCCTCGAACCGTAGATGTAGAAGCTTCTTCACTATCAAAAATGGTAATTTCATCTAGCCATGGTGACTTCTTGTTTTTAAAATTTTCTATTGTTCGATTACAATTATTCCATATTGTCCTTACGCTATAGTACTTGTTTATTATTTGTTTCTCTAATTCTGCAAATAGCAAGCTATCAACTGCTCCTGTCCCAAGTCTGTTCCGTTTCTCTGTTATAATATTTACAGCCAGGGAAAATGATCGTTCAGTAGCTGCACTGCTAGCTGGCATCGAATAAACCTGCAATGCTAGAAGCGACAAATTTAGATACTTCTGTTGATTTGTCTTCCACCAGTCCATCAAACTAAAGTTCTCAGTCATAGGGACTACTTCTATAAAGTAACTTTCCAACTCGTCTTCAGGCTTGTTTTCGAGGGCGTTTTCTGTAGTATACTTAAAAAAAAAGAATCATTATTTTTATTGGAAGGTGAAGCTTTGCAGATAGCTTCGATATTAGTTTGAGTTAGTCTGAGTTACTAGTCAAATCTGAGGAACAATCCAACGTTGAAGAAGATGAAGGTAAGATGGGCGATAAAATGTCATTTCCCATTATTAATGGTCCACACAAATTATCTTGCATTGGAGAAATGCAGAAATCGTGTTTCTCGGCGTCTCGTTCATCCAATTACATTTTAATGGCTGGAGGCTACAGGTAAAATGCCACTTTATGCCACATTCTTAAATTGTTGGCAATATTTTTCAAAATATTATTTTTTAGACTCTAAATTGCGGCTCCTTCTGAAATTATAGGCTGGCAGAGATTTTTTACTTTTGTAATCGTAGGAATCACATAGCAAAGGGATAAAGCAATTCAAAGTTGCAGTTTCTTAAAAATTATATCAAAATTCAGGCTCAATTCAACAAGGGCCCGGACAATATTTCTGTCAATGTTTAATGTCCGTAGAGACTTGTCATTGCTTGCTGTGTTTGACCTCAGCTTAGTTGTCAAGAATGGACTTAGGCATTCTAAATTAAGAGTTCCACCGAGTTGAACATTGACTTTTAAGTGACCTAGGAAGAGGATGTTGTAGGCTGGCTTTTTTAAAATATTTTACCAATTTCTTGCACGACTCCAAAACATTGTCAAGTTTTGTGGTGGCAGCAAAAGACTTGTTCAGCACATTCGAAAAATGGTGGTTACTACAATTAAATCTGGTAAGGTAATCCACGGCCTCTGTCGGTTATAAATTTAACGTGATCCATGGTGTCAACTCCAAATTATTGGAACACACTCATTAGTTTTTTTAGGACTCTTTCGCTGGTTGATCTCTAGAAATCCAAAGATTTCATTCCTAAAACTATATCAAAAAACCTAAAATCACTTTGGTAGTGAAATGTAACGCCCAGAATATTCCGCTTGACATAGTTGTCCGTCCACATGTCTATTATTGGTGCAGCCCATCGATTTTCTGGAAACTCCGGAATATTGTCGTTGGATCCGGTAGCATATCCTCTACATCGATTTTTCTGCCATACTGCTATGAATGTTTTCACAGACTCGCTGCAGTTCATCGCACTTTGGCTGCACAATCTCCCAGGGGTATACGCCGTGGGAGCAAACCAGCTGCTGTCCTGTTTTTATTACCTCCTCAGCATGTTCCACGTCCAACTTGATGATGGCTTGAAACTGTTCCGTTTCCTGAATGAGTTTTTTTATATTCTTTATTGATGCACTTATACAAATAAACTAGAAATTAGATAAAATAAAATAATAAAGACAAAAGAAGATCCTTGCCCCTGCGGTACGGCCGCGAGGCATTGCTTCGCAGGGACGGAGGCTCCTCTTAAGTCGTCCTCTTCTTTCTCGCTCACATCTGCGGAGCTCATTCATCACGGTGGCAGCAAAGTTGCTAAATGCCGTCCACACATCAGCGCATCCAGTGATCATCTCGATCAGGTTCCCGGGTGTCAGCCGGCGACCAGCGGAACGCCAAAGTTCACTCCTGTGTCGCTCAAAGCGTCGACAGACAAAAATAATATGCTCTGCATCCTCCGGTGAGACGCCACACCAAGTACAGAGTGGTGAGCTCTCATGGCCAAATCTGCACAAATATTGTCTAAAACATGAATGAGTGTGGTAACCCGAATAACGCTCCCACCGATCTCTGTCATGTCGGCCACAGTCTTCAGGTGCCCATCAAAAATGATCTACAATTTCATTTTGAATTATTATAATTTCCATTTTCCAGGCCAACAGAAATCAGCGCAGATGGAAATTTCCCTTCTTTTTCTTTTTGTGACTTCATAATTTCCTCAGGAAAATAGATTGGGAGCCCGTTAATATTCAAAATATGGCCTCGATCGTTAAATTTGAATTTTAACTATTAACTTTAACTACCAACTTTTAAATTTTGTTCGCATGGTAATTGTGAGCCTATTTCTTGATTCTGCCGCCTAATTTCCAAATTCCTTCTGACTCTAATTGGTTAACCAACCAATGAAAATAGCAAATTTCAATTTTGAAATTTCAGTTTCTTTTATTCTTAAAATACTATCCTTACGAATAACATTGAAATATAAGTTAAATCTATTTAATATGCAATAATTAATTAATTAATATAATTATTTTCGTGTTTAGCGGGCCAAAGTCCATAAGAAATAAATGCTTTGATTCACTTTGCATTTTGGCTGTAAACTAGTGAAATTAAATAATGTGGACTAATATACGTCGTTTAATGGCACAACACAATATAAATAATTGTTTATATAAATTGTATGTACCCATACTTTGAGCCATAATTTGTTTTTTTTTTTGATGCTCTCGCTGCACTCGTCTTACTTTCAATGATTTCAGAAAAATGGCAAACCGGCAAACACAGCTGCGTTCGAGCACTGCGAAAGAGCGGCAAGCAAAACCAAAACAAACGGTACTTCCATTACAATTGTGTTTGTAAATTTAGGAACAAACAGCGAAAGACAGCTCAATCAAAGTTTTGATTTCTCTACCACCTACAGTGATGAAAACTTCTCCTTTTTTCTTCTGGACTATTTTAAATACGTGCTCTACGAGCCAAAACTGATTCTGTACTTTCAATTTATGAACCATTCGAAATTGGCAATAATAAAATAACAAAAATAGTTTCCAAATATGCCAACATACACCTATTAAAATTGGAGAATGTTGAAAATACGTCAAGGACAGAGGGTTCTTAGCCAAGGAAGTTTGATAACAAATAAATTCAGGAGCCGTCTAAAAAAGGAGATGATAAATGCTTTTTCGACAATTATTTTAACGTATATATTATATGTAAATTATTTCAACTATATGCCGATGTTTTGAAACATCGATGGATATGTATATGTTATGCTGTGTGGTTTATGTATTGTTAACATATGAATTTTTAAAAATTATGTCTTCAGATTTCATTGAATATCATCGTTCTTTTAAATCTAGTTAATATTTGAATAGATAAATAAAAAACACAAACAAAAGTATTTTCATCATTAAATGAAACTTAAGACTATTTAAACACAAATGAAGTCTTTAGATTTCATTTAATTCACATTTGAATATAGATGAATTATATGATTGTAATTAATAGAAGAATAGAAGATCAATGGCTTAGCCATTTATTTTTTGTAAGAAAATTAAAATGTTAACAGCCTTTGGCTTCAGTACCGGACGTTTTTGGTTTACAATCTCCCCAGCTTTGCTGAACGTTCGCTCTGATTAGGTCGATGTGGTTGGAACGCATAAATATAAATAAATAAAAATAAACTATTAAAAAAAAAGATTATGTAATCAAATAAATTTTATATTAAAAATTACATACTTATGTTTTTAACCGTCACCATGCACTGAAACATCGATGTCAGAAAAAAATCGATATATCGGACAATTCTGTAAATATCGATAGTATCGAATTTATCATCGATGTTTTTGCAGCTCTAATTGTTACATACCTAACATTTGTCAAAGACGCTAAAACAACGTAAAAGCAGAGAACGAAAATTTCACTTTAACTTGCGCCAAAAGGTAAAAGCAAATCAACATTAAAACAATTGATTGGAATACCTAGAGCTTCTATGCTGATGCAACGCTCAATATAAAAATCAGCATAATAAGTGTAAAAATAAGGTCAATACGAAGACGCAACGCGGCAAATCGTGTGACAGAAGGTGGCCCCCGCCAAAGAGGTGGAGTTGGAGGTGCTTGGAGTGTATTCAGCAGAAGTCAACATAAACATAAACAAAACTGTTGTGAAAATGTACAGCCACTATTGATACTATACAAAAGTGGCGTTGATATCGACTTCTACAAATAGCGATCGTTATATACAACATAAAATGCAGGTTTGTGTTAAATTTCATTCCAATAAACAACTGTACTCACGTGGGGGGTTGATTCTGGGGGTGTGTAATTTTTTTGTTTTTAGCAAGTGGACGATCCGCCATCGTTGCCCGTGGGCACTGAAGTGAGCGCCAAATATAAGGGCGCCTTCTGTGAGGCCAAAGTCAGCAAAGTTGTGCGCAACATTAAAGTGAAGGTCGCCTATAAACAGGGCCTAGGATCGGGCATTGTGTCCGATGATGCAATAAAAGCAGCACCTGGTCAACTACGAGTTGGAGCCATCGTTGAGGTGCGTCATCCGGATCGCAAGGAGAACGTTGAGGCGACCATAACAAAAATACAGGATTGCTCCCAATATACGGTCGTCTTTGATGATGGCGACATTACAACATTGCGTCGCACAGCGCTTTGTTTAAAGAGTGGTAGACATTTCAATGAGAGCGAAACATTGGATCAATTACCATTAACACATCCCGAACATTTTGGAAATCCCGTTGTTGGAGGACGACGTGGACGTCGTCGCGGACAATTGAATGATGGCAGTTCCGATGATGATGACGAGAGCGATGCCAAGGAAGTGGTCAACGAAAAGGAGGAGAACATTGGAAAGGTCGTATGTGTGGAGACCGAGTCAAAGAAAAAGGATAAAGAGAAATGGTTTCCAGCTCTTGTCGTGGCACCCACGGCACAGGTGAGCAAACAAGTAAGTCCAAGCTGATTTTTTATAAAGTTCAAGTCATATTTTATGTAACAACTTATACCTATGTATGTAGGTGAAGTAATGAGAAACTATAGAAGCAAGTTTCTACTTTTTACATTGTACAAATTTCTGAACATCATTGTGGAAAGTGATTAAAATCTACTTTGATTAGTTTTCTATTCATTTGTTGGCATTTCGAAGTAAATTGTAAAGTAAAGTATCTTTTATAGTCCAGTTACATTAATTTATAGTATCAAAGACAGTTAGTTAACAGACAAAAAAACATTCAACTTAACAATCTACTTAAGTAGTTAAGACTTATATTATTTAGAAATATGTGCAAGTTTTCAAAATCAGAGACTTCAGACATGACTTCACCTACATATGTATATAGAGTTACATCATGGCACAAGTAATTATGGGTATTTTTGTTGTAATAATTGATGAAATGAACTATTTACAGGCAACTGTGCGCATACGAGTCAAGGACGAATATCTGGTGCGTTCGTTTAAAGACGGACGTTACTATACGGTGCCGAAGAAGGAGGCCAACGAGTTTACACGCGAAATGGCAACTAAGCAGGATGGACCCGCCGTTCTTGCTGCTATGGAATTTCTTGATAGCAGCGTTCTGCCCGCTCATTGGGATCGCGACTCATTGTTTGGATTGTCGAATTTAACAAGCGATGATGAGGGAGAAATCGATTCGGATTCATCCGATGATGAGCCGCATGAAGAGAAGGATTTGTTTGTGGCACAATTGTACAAATATATGGATGATCGCGGTACACCATTAAATAAGGTGCCATCGATACAAAGTCGAGACGTGGATCTCTATCGCCTGTTCCGGGCGGTACAGAAACGTGGTGGCTACAATCGTGTAACGGCCAAGAATCAATGGAAACTTATTGCCATGCGATTGGGATTTACGCCCTGCACATTGTCCGTCATGAATCTGGTGAAGCAGGCATATAAAAAGTTTCTACAACCTTATGGCGATTTTCATCGCAAGCTCGGATGTTCCATGTTGATGCCATCGCGCAATTCGAATCGCAGCAAGGGACGCAGTCTGGTGCGTGCCAATTCGGTGGCATCTCCCAAACCTGCTGACACTACCAAAATGGAAACTATCAGCAAATTGGCAGTGGCCAATCAAACAGTTGCTGCCATCACCAGCAGCAGCAGTAACAATGCTGCTTCCACTGCTGCAGCAGCAGCAGCGGCATCAACATCGACTGCCGCCAGCAGCAGCAGCGGCGGCAACACTACAGTGGCCACGCCCATTCGAGCCGCCTCAACAGCCTCGCAATCAGCAGCTGAGGAATCGGAGAACACTAGCGAATCAAGTGTTGTCGTCGAGCCTGTTAAGAAGCAACGTAAAGCATCTGCCGCTAGCAGCGGCAAAGTTAAAAGTCTTGTCGAAAAATATGAAGAAAAAGCTGTAGAGAAATCGAATGCAACAGCAACCACAACCACAACAGCTGCAGCGGGAACTGCAACTGCTGCCAATGTCAGCAGCAGCAATGCAACATCTTCATCATCAACAACTGCATCAGCAACAGTAACAGGTGTGGCAACTCCTGCTGCAACAGCCGCATCAACAAGCAGCAAAGATGCCGAGGCCGATGTCCCATTGTCGAAGATCAAGGCAGCAGCTGCCACACGCAACAGTATCGATAAGGAACCCAACGCCGCTGGTGGCAGCAACGCATCCAGCAAAGCGGTATCTGAAACTCAACGCAGTCGCGATGCGTCACCTGCAACGGGTAAGTGCTTCAATTATCTTGGTATATTCCCACTCCTGCGAAGAAAAGGGTAGAATTGTTTATCAATCTCCAGAAGAAATTATTTCTCTTCGGGTTGCGCCTAGGTTTCTCAAGAGTATCTGTTAGATTTTCAATCCACATTCAGTTCAATTGTTAATCTATTTTCAGAAGAAATCAATTCATTTTGACTTTTTTCTTCACTTTCACTTTCAAAACTATTTCAATTATTAATGAGATAAGTTTTTTTATAGAAACTCGCTTTTTAAAGGTTTATTTACTTTCAAATTCTAATTAGCTTGTGAATTCAATCTGGACAACTATTTATTTATAATTTCCCGCTTTTACAAATAAAAGGTTGAAAAGATGAAGAATTCTATTCTAAATTTTTGGCAGTTGTTTTTCCTGATTTCTGCTGAACATTGTAATTATAAAGAGGTCATTCCATAATTCGATTCGTTCCTATTTTTCTGGTCTTCTTAAATTACTATTTATTTTGAAATTGTTTAAAGAAATTTCGAGCCATCGTCAAATAGTTTTTGTGGCAACAGTTTCGGGTCAGTCGTACCTTCTATTCTATTTGATCAGTTTATGAATAATGTTATCCATACTGTGTTCTTCGAATAAGAGCCCCGATTAAGTAGTTCTTTAAATACGTAAAAAATATAAAAGTGATTATATTTATTTACAAAATGTGTGTAAAAAATTTCGTTCGTAATCATTTCAAGTTAATTTTACATTTGTCATTTATCGGCAATAGATATATATATGATATAGTTAGAATAATCCAGCTATCAAAGCTGTCATTTCACTTGTTTATTTACAAAACTGATGTAAAAAGCTGCGATACAATAATTTCTTTTTGAAGTTCATTTTGTTTGTCCTTAATCGATATATGTAACATATAAATCGAGGATATATGTGGATAATATATGTGATGCAAATATATTGATTTCAAAAATAGAGAATTATAGAAATAGATGGAAAACTACGATACAAAATTTTAGATTTTTAGCCCACTTCTCATTTATCAATATCAATATCTACAATCATCGATATCGATTAGATAAGCTTCACTTTGACCTTATGATAGGCGTTGGCCAACACACCACGCAAATTCCATATGTGTTCAAAGGCCTCAGGCTGCACATTGTAGGCAGAGTCGACAGCCTTGGCCCAAATCTCAATGTCCTTGTTGTTTCGCTGATCCGATGTGATGGGCAAACGTGCCGTCCAAAGGGACCAGCCATAGTGTCGTCCATCGGGCGAATCCTCCTGCTCAAGTTCTGCAACATGCCACGTCTTGCCACCATCGCTGGTTAAATCGACTCGAACAATACGCCGTCCTCCTCCGCTCCAAGCGTAACCACGTGCCGTGATGCAACCCTCATCATCAACCTTGACATGCTCCTCGGGCATCGGGGTGCAAATGGCCGAAGTGACGGGCATCGCTTGGATAGCTAGGGCTTTACTAAAATCAACGGTATCCCAATCCGTGCTGGGACTGAATCCCTTGTAATCATTCTGTTGCCAATGCGAGTCTGATTCATGATCGGCAACAACGATGCGAGTCAACCACTTGACATTCCTTGCACCCACTGTGCCGGGCACAATAACTCGGATTGGATAGCCGTGATCCCGGCTCAATGGTTCATCGTTCATTTCGTAGGCGAGCAAAACATCACCACGTGGATCCAAGGCTTTGGACAATGGTATCGATGCTCCATACGGATGTGACGTGGGATCCAAATCGGCGCCCTCAAATAAAACGTGAAACTTCTCATTCGGTTGGACGCCTAGCGTCTGGAGCACATCACAGAGTCGAGCACCCGACCATTTGGCATTTCCCACAGCGCCTGCTCCCCAGGAGAGACCTAGAAAGTTACAGAGATCAAAGATCAGTATCATATATATCGATATACACCTAAAACAGCGATCGGGAATAGTGATAGTGAATAGTGATTTATAAAATGAAGATTCTTTAGCATTAACTAATTGAGAATATGCTTCAATTATCTCAGATCACTATTCGAAGATCATGATCCTAAGACTCACCTTTCACCGGCTTGACACGAGTCATTTCAGATCTTCGATTGCCACCGCACATGATAGCAGCGGTAACTGTGTGCTTGGGCATAGCCTTAATCTCGTCGAGCGTGAGCTTATGCTGTGGCTTACCAACGCCCGCATCCACCTCCAGCTCGAGTTCATAGTCCTCTGGTTGCAGGGTCGGCACCGGCAAATGATTCCTTACATAAAAGTACTCATTGGGCGTAAGGAAATGATCGGAGAGGAGAGCGATTGGTGGTTCCGCATTGAAGGGTCTCTCACTGGTGGCCTTGAGGACCGCATGACGCTTTGGTTCCAGTGCCCATGGTGAGTCCTGCTCATCCACGACAGCGACATCGACTTGATTTAGATTTCCAATGCGAAAACCCTCAAGCAGCTCCAATACTTCCAGTGTATTGTGCTGTTGAAAGATGGCCCAAAATGGATCAATGGCACTGCCTGCTGCCATCATTATCTTATCACCACCAGGATGATTGGGAGCAAATTCAGTTACATCATAGACTCCCACACCGTATGTCACCCAAATTCCTGTCTCCTCTTTGTTGTGCTTCCCCACATCATCCGCACTGTATGTCGGCAAATCCTCACGCTTTGTGCTGTGCCAAAGACGTGCCTTGGCCTCCTCATCCGCATCCACATCCGAATCTACTTTAGTTTCAACTGTCGAGGTGGGATTCGTGGTCTGTGGTTTGTTGTCCAGCTCATTAAAGAACAGAACGCCAGCTCCAATGCCACCAATTGTTGCAGCGCCATAAACTATGGTGTTGTAGAATTTTCCTTTTGTTTCCTGATGCTCTTCCTCCTTGTGTTGTCCATGTTGTGTTGTGGTTGTTGATAACCAACGATGTTGTTGCTGTTGATTCCTCAGCAACAATTGTCTGCTGACTCTGGCCAGGAGTTTCAGTCGCATGATTATATAAGTCACTGATGCCACACCAATTTGAAGCTATGAAATTAATCCCGTTTTCTCTGCGCTGCCCTCGTTGTTGTCTGCTGCATTATCTGGACGAGAAGCAAGAGAGAGTGCGTGACTGTGACTGTGACTGTCAGTGAACGAGTCAGAGCGAGACTGATATATTTTACAGTTTTTGTTTGTTTTAATTTTCGTTTAGTATTTGTTTTCTAATTTGGCACCGGCCTCCAAATTGAGCTGCAGAGTTTGAACTCTTGATAAGCGCTAAACGATTTCTTTCGATTTTTAATCTCTGTTTCCTCTTCCACTCCCGCGTAATCTCTGTTTCTAATGTTCTTCTAATGTTGCCGGCGTGTGTCTTGGGGTCTTCTGTTCACTTGTTTTGTTTTCGCCTTTGCCTTTACGCTCGTTCCGACATAAGCTCGCACACACACCTGCTTTCTTAGGCATATCGATAGTTTGATTTGCGATTGTTGCTGAGGTATCGAGAACCGAAACATCGATTAACATACCCTTTGTGTGTGGGACATTCCCTTCAACAAGTACTTTGTATAGATGTTAATGTACTTAAATTTGGGCATAAAAATTTCCATAGATATTCTTAAAAAATTATTTTATATCATAATCGATCATTGCAACCAAGATAATATTATTTAACACTTTATCGGAGACTGAAAACTAGCGATCTGAAACCTTTTTTGTACTGCAAATAATTTATTATCTCTACAGATTTATAATTTATAATTTGCCATAACTTTCAATACGGTTTACGTCGATATATCTCTCAAATCAATATTTAATAACTTGATGTTTGATATTTTTCTGCTAAAAATGGAAGGAAATAATTTATTATCTCTACAGATTTATAATTTGCCATAAATTTTACGTCGATATATCTTTCAAATAAATATTTATTAACTTGATGATTGATATTTTTCTGCTAAAAATCGAAGGATTTTTAATATTGTGCACTAAGTTGTACAATACTGATTCACTCTATCAACGTTTCAATTTTCGAGCCTATGGTAAATGTTTTTCATATTTTTAGTGAAATTTATAGATTTTCTAAGTGTTAACTATTACAAGTTGTTTAATCTATTGAGTCTTCACTATATCCACCACTGTAAATTAAAAATTCGATATTTGTTTCTCCTCAACTCAACTCGATTAATGCAAGAATACCATCAATATATAAATGAAATAGACCGAAATAGCAAACTATTTTTTTGCAAGATATTCATATGAATTTGTCTCTTTCTTACCCGTGTAGCGTCTGCCGCAGCAGCGTCAACAGCAGCAACAACAGCAATTTCGACAGCTACAACAACAGCAGCCGCAACAACAACAACAACAGCTTCGACAGCAGCAACAGTAGGCGGTGGTGGGGGAGGAGGAGGATGCACGGCAGCACCGAAGAAGGAGAAGCATCAACAACGCAAACAGGTGGATAAAAGCGATGAGAAACGCGGCAAACGTAAAAAGGACGATATAACCGTTGAGAAAATTGACACTGGCGATTTTATAGTGGGAATCGGTGACAAATTGAAGGTCAATTACCATGAAAAGAAGTCACCGAGTTCCCATGGCAGCACCTATGAGGCAAAGGTCAT
Organism: Drosophila putrida; assembly: GCA_037043535.1. Classification (NCBI taxonomy): domain Eukaryota; kingdom Metazoa; phylum Arthropoda; class Insecta; order Diptera; family Drosophilidae; genus Drosophila; species Drosophila putrida. The sequence continues at coordinate 292,450 of JBAMBI010000615.1, forward strand.
CGAGATAAGCGTGCAGCGTGGTGTGCCCATGTATTTGGTTCATTACACCGGCTGGAACAATCGCTATGACGAGTGGGTGCCGAGGGAGCGTATTGCTGAGAATCTAACCAAGGGATCCAAGCAAAAGACTCGCACCATCAGCACAAGTAGCGCCAATAGCGGTGGTGCGCCAACAGCATCGCAAGCTGGCCCAAGTGGCACAAGTAACACTGCTGCAGCACCAGCAGGTAGCGGCAACAGCACTTTGTCACTTAAGGATGGTCCAGGCAAAGCTGCAACAGCTGCTGTTGCGGCAGGAGGGGATCAGCAACAACCACCACCTGGCAGTGGCACATCAGTGTTGCAAGGTGTAACCAAAACTCCCCATTCAACGCCAACAACACCAGCAACATTGGCTAGCGGGAAACGTGGACGAGGACGCAGTGACTCAATGCCGCCACGCTCAACGACACCATCATCGGTGGCCTCGAATTCGAGTCGCACCAAGTCACCAGCTGCCTCCCAGTCGCAGCTTAAACAGAAGCGTCCCACACGAACGCTGCCAACGCAGCACACCAACAGCAGCAGCAATCAGCCACGTCGGATCTCAGCCTCGGCATCCGTATCGGCAAATGTCTCGGATGCATCAATGCCCAGCGATACAGACACTGATTCCGATGAGCCAGTTCGTCGTCCAAAGCGTCTCAATGTCAAGGAGCAACAGCTGTTGCATGGAAAGACAGCAAAGGCAACAGCAGCGCCAACAACAGCTGCTGGCAGTGGCAAGAAGGCTGCCTCCGTTAGAATGACTCGTGCCAGCGGCAGCGACGATAGCGAAGATGATGAGGGTGAGGAGCCATTACCAGCGCCATCGCAGTCTAATATGAACAAACAAGGTCAGCAGCAACAATCGACAACCGTGCAACGACAACGTGCCGGCAATCGTGCATTGAGCAGTGGCAATGCACCGTCAACAGCAGCTGCTGCTGCAGGAGCTACTTCTGCTGCAGCTGGAGCTGGAGGAGTAGGAGTTGCTGCTGGAAAAGGACGTGATTATGATCTCAGCGAGATACGCTCGGAGTTGAAGGGATTCCAGCCGCAGTTGCTCGATCGCAAAGATGTCGTCAACATTAAAAGTGAACCGAGTGAGAGTCGAACCAAACAGGAGTCCAAAACTGGTGGCAGCTCCACTGAACAATCATCCGAGACAGATTCCTACATAGACGAGGACTCACAGTCTTCCGAAAAGATTGAATATCGCGGCAAACAGACAACGTCTATTGAGAAATCCAAGTTGAATGTAGATAAAGTCAAGACAGGAGCAGCAGCAGCAGCAGCAACACAAGCAAAGGGAAGTGTAGAACAGGCTGGGGAAACAAGCATCAAGAAAGAGTCGGATCTGCAGATTAAGCATGAATTGACAGCTGGTGGGGAGCGTAAGCCATTCAAGACGGAACCCAAGGAGGAGCAGCACAAGTCTTTCCACGCCAGCTCTGATATAAAACCAACCACTACAACGGCAACAACAACTTTAATTGCGCCCGCACGTTTTACCAGCAGCAACATTGCCACAAGCGGTGGCAAATGCACGTCGGTGATTGTAGAAAAGCCGTTGACATTACTCAAGAAAGCAGAAGGAGGAGGAGCAGCACCATCAGCAGCTGCAACTGTAACGGGAGGCACAGCAGCAACAACAATCCTAATGCCCGCCAAGAAATTGGAGCTGCTCAAGAAGCAGCAGCAGCAACAAGGGACTGCTTCTACTTCAGAAGCGGGTAAAAAGTTTGTGGAACCTGTGTTGCATAAGGAGACAGCCACACTGAAGGTAGAACTGCCAGCTGCCTGTTCGCCCTCCAACTCCAGCAGCTCTTCCAGCTCCTTCTGCTCCAGCAGCAACAACTCGGCCATCACCACGGTGAGCATGAGCAGCTCCTCGGCCACACGATCTCTGCCAGATATGAGCAAATTGGAGATAAGTGGAGCAACAGGAGGAGCTGGAGCTGGAACTGCTGGAGCAACCAAGGAAACCAAATACAGCAGCAGCAGTGGCAGCTCTGTCAGCAACAGCAGCAATATTGCCAGCGGCATCAAATTGTTGTCCTCGGATATATATGAGTTTAAGGACACGGAACCATTTGAGTTCGAGAAACGCATCTCGCCCATGGCATCCATGAGCTGTGGCGGTGCTTCTGTTATTGCCACAACAGCGCCAGCAACTACCAGCAGCATCAGCAGCAATAACACCAGCAACAACACAACACCTGGTGGCAACATTGTGACGCCAGCTGTAGCTCGGAAACAAGCGTTAAAAGCTAGTGTCATTGACAAGCATCAGCATCAGTTGCCACATGAGCAGCAGCGCGGATATGCGACAACAGCAACAGTTATAGCCGGATCAGTCGCAGTCCCAGCGACAACAGCAGCAGCATCTTCAGTCGCAGCAGCAGCAACAGTTGCACCAGCTCCAGTTTTAACGCAAGGCAAGGCAAAGAAACGCGGGTCTCCACTGAAGGAGAGCACGGACAAGCCAAAGTTACAGAAACTCGAACAACAGCAACAACAGGTGACCGTGACAACAGCAACATTGCCACAAAGCCCTCCAGCACCAAGTCCCAACAGTGTGAAGGCAACAACAACTGTCACAGCAAAAGCAAATACTACAGCAGCAGCACTTGCAATGGCATCAGCAACAGCAACAGCTGGTGGAGCCCAGCTGCAACCGGGACATGCCACGCCCTTTGATGTGCTGCGTAAATCGCCAAGTTTCAATTTGAACATTACGGCACTGAATGAGGAGCTGGCACAAACCGTGCAGGAGACAACAAGGGCATTGACGGATGCACTGCAACCACCGACAACACCTTCGACACCAGCGACACCCGCAACGCCGCCAGCAATAACAGCAGCTGCTGCCGCATCAGCAGTTGCTGCTGGTGCTGGGGCAACGCCAGCAATTGCTGTGCCAGTTTCCCCAAAACTAAGCACACCACCACAAGCAATGTCCAAGACCACAGCACAGCAACAACATATTGTTGGCAGTCCATTTATGGAAACACGAAACGTTTTCGAGCTAAGCACATCGAATGAAGGCAGCGGTTACAGCTCTGGGGAGTCGAATAAGGATAACAAGCTGGAGAAGCTGGAGAATGTCAAGATATTGCTGGCAGGGACTGCGGGTCCCTTCGATCTCGATGCGGTTAAATACGAACAGAAACCGAGCTCCATTGCGGACAAGGTGCTCAAAGCTATTAGCCAGAAGAAGGAGGAAGTGGAACAAAGTAAAACCAAAAGTCAAACGGACAACAGCAGCATGGATAACATCAACATCAAAGAAGAACAACAGCAACAATCGTCCAGCAATATTAAAACTGAAAGTTCCGGAAGTTCGCTCAATCTCAAGCTGGACACAATGAAGCTGCTAAGTGAACCGCTCAAGATTCAAACAGGTGCATCTGCTGCATTGTCCGTGCTCAGCGATTTGTATCGTCGTACGAGCTGCAGCAACAGTCCGGAAACCAAGTCCATTTTGGACGCCTCGCTGCCGGCAAAGAATAGCGAATTGAGTGAAACTATACAAAAGTTGGAATGTGCGATTCAACAACGCAAGACGCCAGTCGCTGGGCAATCGTTGGCTTCATCCACAGCTGGAACACCGCCAGTGACAGCAACGGCGCCAACAAGCTTCTCCGATGAGTCCATGGACAGCACGGACTCGGAACAGCGTCTGGTCATTGAGGATGTTATGACCGAGGAGCCGAGCATGGTTAGTGAACTGAAGAGTCCATTGTCCGAAGCATCGGGTAGTCTGTCTGGCAGTGCGCCCGTCAAACTAGAAATGACGGCCATGGGCAGTAAACAATTGACAGGAGTTCCAGCTCCCATTGCACTGAAGCCAATGCCACGACTGCCTGCAACAGCAATGGCAACGGCAACTACAACAGGAGTGGGTATGGGTCTAGGAACTGGAGCAGGTTCCTCACCGGTAATGCCCACCTGTGTGCCCATTGTGCTGCCAGAGATTCCAGTCTCTGTTGTGGTCGCCTTGCGTCATAGCCGCAGCCTCAGTCCAGCATCCCCGAAACCGGAGCCAAAGATGTCGGTGTCCGATGAAAGCGGCATGTTGCTACTCTACAGGCCACAGAGTCCAGCGTTGTCCGATGCTGTCGTTGCCAACTCCTTGCCCCTGCCTCGTCCATTTGTGCTACAGCCAGCAAAGGCGGCCGAGGCCATCGTGAACGTCTCCCCGGCAGCAAGTAGTCCATTGATTAGCGACACCACCCACAATGAGGCAGCCATTAATCTGCTTTGCGAGGAGACCATACCCGGCAGTCCGGCTCCCAATTATAGCAGCAAGGATGAACCAAGCAGCGTCAATGCTGTTGTCGCTCCTGGAACGTCAGCAACTATTGCAACTGTTGCAACAGTCGCATCAACAGCGATGGCTTTAAGCATTGCCGACATAACTCCAATGTCTCCAGACACACCTCGAGCTGTGGCCGCCTCTCATATCAACCAACAACAAGCAACTGCTACAGCAACAGCAACTGTTGCAGGTATTGCATCTTCAGGTGGCACAACAACTGCAGCGACTACAGCAACAGCGGCTTCAGTGTCGCCCAACAGTTCTCCAGAATCGCCGGCCAGCCAGGATGACAGCAGTGAAGAGAACGGCAGTAGCAGTCTCCTTAGTGCCGTCAAGAAGTATGTGGAAATGGAGAGCACATCCCTGGGAGGTAGACGTAAACGTCCACGCAACAAGGCATCCGATGTCAACGTGCAATCCTCGGGACAAATGACAGCTGCTGCAGCTGCCGCTGAGTTGCATGCGTTGGGCAAACGTCGCCGACAACAACTAAACAGCATGCGAAAAACAACGACAACAACTGGTAAGTTTACTGCGAATGAAGTCGGAGAATTAATGCAGTCAATTATCTCTTTGACCAACTTGTTCCATTTATTGTAACTATAAACTATAATTATTTAAACCTTATGGTATTTAATTTTAATAGGAGTCATATTTCGATTTAGGGTAGTTGTTAATAAAACCTTTTCAAAATATTATCATAAACATTAAAGGAAAATATACATAAATATTTAAGTCAAAAGCCATATTTCAAATTTCATATTTTAAATTTCATGTAATTACCTATTTCGATAACTATATTTCGATTTAGACAAATTCCAGTATAAGTTAATTCGAACTTGTTTAGAAACAAAACCATTTCAAATAAATACTGTAGTTTTTTTTCTATTATGATAATTCCACTAAAACTACTATCTAACTTATCCATACAGTTTTCTGTTTGCCACTTTACCATAAATTCGGGATTTAATTTTTTTCATTTCCACATAACATTTTTCTGATATGTTCTTTCTCAGAAATTAGTCTTAAACTTTTACATATTACAATATTATTGAGTATAAAGAATTTAAGCTGTATATATTTATTTACTTTAATGAAACTTAATTATTAATATGATTTAATATCCGACAGTTGGCTCAGATACGGATGACAATTCCGACAACATCGTGACAACACAACGTCAGAGTGGTCGCCAGCAGATGTTGCCGCAAGCGCAGCAGCAGCAGCAACAACAACAGCAGCAACAACATCAACAATTGCATCAACAACAACAACAATTGCAACAGCAACAACAATCAACAGTCAATGCATCGGGTGTGCGACCATGTCCATATAATTTCCTCGTCGAATTGGGTAAGTGTTTAAATGAATTAAAATCAATTGGATTAAATTATCCTAACTATATACACTACTTCTTATTCCCCTACAGATCCCTCGCTAAGTGCCGAGCAATGCATACTAATATTGCGCAAACAGATTCAGGACTTGCGCAAAGCCTACAACACCATCAAGGGAGAGTTGGCGGTCATCGATCGAAGGCGCAAGAAGTTAAGACGTCGTGAGCGTGAGAAGAAGCAACAGCAACAGTTGCAGAGCGGGCAGCAGGGCAAGGTCTGCACATGAATACACAACACGGAGAGAATGAAGAGTTCCAAAATTGCAATGCATACATCATATATAATTGATATATATGAGATGGATTTTAAATGGAAAATTGTAAATTTATACTGTAACTGAACTGTAATCTAATTTTTGTGTAATTATATGAGAATTATGTGGTAGTATCACAAATTTCAAATACAGATACGTGACTTGTTACTAGAAATTAAATATACATATATTTAAAGCAGATCCTTACAACTTTTAAGTGACCAATAATAGATGCGGCCTATTATTTAAATCTCTAAACCTAAATTCAACAAAGATCAATCATTTTGTTGAGAATATTGTCAGAGAAATAATAGAAACAAAGTTATTGCAATACAAGTTTTTCACTTGAATAAGAAATTTTTTAAGTCCTCACTCAGTTGGGTTTCAAGCTTGTTGATTAAACCAAAAAGAGAAGAATAGAATTTTAAACTACTACTTCAGTTCTGATTTGCAAGTAAATTGTGAAAATGTATTCTTTTATTTAAAGATATTCATAAAGCGTAACAAAAAATGAGTAAGAACACATTGAAAACAGTTTAAATAATGGATATTCTGTAATATACATAGAATACACAAATATTTATTCGAATTATGTTCGTGTTGGAGCTTAGGATACAGCATAACCGCCCTCGAGATTGATGTGATGACCGTTGACAAAACTGGATTTCTCGCTCAGCAGATAAGCAATAGCATCGGTAACCTCGTGCACTTCACAGAATCGTTTCAGCGGGATGTGAGCCAACAATGGACCACTCTTCTCTGGCTCTGACCAATTGTCCCTTCCCATTCGTGTGAGAACTACCGTCGGATTGACGGAATTGACACGTATCTGTCGTGGTCCCAGTTCCAGGGCCAATGACCTGGTCAATGAATCCAATGCCGCTTTCGTGGCACTGTACGCTGTGTGTCCAGCAAAACTCCGAGATGCCGCAATCGATGAAACATTGACAATGGAGCTGCCATTACGCAGATTGGGCAACAGGGCTTGGGTCACATTGAAGACGGCCTTGATGTTCACATCAAATTGACTGCAAGCAACAAGTTGTTTAAATATTTTAATAATAATATTATCAGCGTAGCATGATTTTTATAAATGTACGTAATACACATTTGGAGAATTTGGAAACTTTAATTTTGGATATGTAGATGGAATCTACCATCTAATAACTATTTGATATAGAATTTATATTTAAACTAAAAGTGCAAGTTAGTTAATGTGGTTACATTGACATGACTATATCAGGGCAGCTTATCCCATTTAAATATTTACTAGTCGAAGAAATCAAAATGAAATGTTTAGTTAATGAAAGCTTAAATGCTTAATTAATTTTTACTGGTATTGGAACCCGCCCCAGTGTCAGTAAGAATGTACTTAAAGTTGCGTTTTTCAACTATTTCTAAAATGCAATGTAATATTTAACTTAAACTTAAATTAATCATTTAAATGTGAAAAGGTTTCCATTGGATTTTATGATAATTGAAGCATACAACGTTTGTATACAGCAATATGAAATAATTAAATGAAAAGAATGTATAAATATTTATTGCTAGTGTATATAGTGTTAAGTGTATAAGCTATGAGATACTTACGTATCGAAATCGCTTTCGGTCATTTCCCCGAAAGGCTTAATAATGGCCACGCCGGCATTGTTAACCAGACCATCAAGTTTTGGCACCTTGGAGAGCACCTCACGCACATTATCCCAGTTGGAGAGGTCGAGTAGCAGGGGCTTAATGTGATCCCTATCGGAATCAACGAGTTCCTTCAACTGCTGCTCGTTGCGTGCCACAGCAATGACTGTGGCACCTGCAGCTACCAGTTGCCTGACCAACGCATTCCGATGCCTGACCTGCACCAGTCACCCAGATTACCTTGTTGCACAAATTATCCCACATAATTGCTGTTGTTTTGTTAATTTCTATTTTTAATGGAAACTTTGTACGGCATTCGCAGCTAAATAATTTATGTGTTGCGCTTTGCAATGTTTACATCTTATCGGGCTAATCCAGAGCAAGCTTTCGACTGTATTAGGCTCTATCTAGAATCTAGGCTGTTCTCTCGTCTTTATTACCAGTAGAGATGCCAAATACTCGCGACAAAAGCCGAACAGAAAGTAAAATGTTTTCCACTTATTTCATTTGTTTCAATTTTGAATTTATATAGCAAGACAGATTTCCGGATAGCGGATCAATGTAATTTTCCGGCTCAAGTATTCTTAAAGAGCAAAGATCTGTCCGAAAAAAGCTGAGATGGCAACACTGAAAAGCAGTAGGGCGTTCAAGGTCAAGCTAATAACTCTCTCCCAATCTATTTCTCTCTTTATTATGTGGTGATAAGCATAGTGATGCTGATCCCATTGATTTAACATAGGTAACATCAATTTGGCTAAATGCTGCTCATCTCTTCTTTGTTGCTGTTTAGCTGTATGTAAAATAATTGTAGGAAATTCATTCACAGTAAGATTCCTGCAGAAAGTCTATTATAATGTGACCGTACATTCAACGAAAATATAAAAATACTAATAATCATTAATTACTAATTTTAATCGTTAGCTGTAAAGTATGCAGCTCTTCATTATCTTTACGCTTGCGTAGGCAACAATTTTTAAGCTTGAAATTTAATTCAACATATTTTTAAATATTAAAATCTGGTTAACTTCATAACTCTTGCGACATATCGATGCATTTCCCCGAAATTATCGTATTAAAATTGAGATTTAGATGCTAAATCGTTAGAAAGCTAATATCGCATAATCTTGCAAAATATTATAGCTAAAATCCTTATAGATCCACAAGCAAGCAGAAACTAAAAGAGCAGCTCTTCTGTAAAATTTGTTTATTTGACATACAATACTTTGGCGGAAATTTGACAATTGCATTTAAAAAGGATAACCCTAGATTTCATGTATAGCCTTGACATATGATACAGTAGCTCGATTTTATCCTAACTTGGTTGGATTGTTTGTATAAAACGATACCAGACACACACACAAGAAACAGAAGAGTTTTAAGTACCAGATGTTGATTTTGAACCGATCGTTCCTATGTCAGCTAAATATAGTTGTTCGTTCCGGCGAGTTCCGAGTTCCGTTTTACAAAGATATCTTTAAAACTGAGAGACTAATTTGCATAAAAACAGACGGACAGAATTTCAGTAAATTATTGAAACAAATTTATGTGGTTTTCGTATGAACATAATTTTGCATTCTAAAATAAATCCTTAAATTTCGAATGATTTATGCTTAAATTCACATATTTCTAGGAGCATACATACATTTTTTTGATAAAATATATTAAATGTTTTGAAAATTACTTTATTATGTGCTGAAGCTAATGAGAAATGTATAACAAATTAAACTGGCCTTGAACTTGACCACAGATAACTAAGGAAAAACCTACAAAACTGTACCTGTTCAATAGGGATAAAGGGTTACGGGTGCAGGTTAATTGCAAAATTGTGAGAAAAGGCAGCTTGAGCATCAAAAGTTTAAGCTAAAAAAATGTAATTGCTTGAACAACAAGTCAATTAGGGAATTGGTTCAAAGGTCTGACGGTCTAACGGTCTAACGGTCAGCAAGAAGCTATATAAAGTAAAGTTCAATCGGGTCGAGTCTAAGAATCGTTGAGAACATGGTCAAATTCGGTGCCTTTCGTTTTCTAAAGAAAAACCAGCCATTGGAGCTGTACTTTTACGCCGTACCGCGTTTATGTCTGAGCATAATGGGCTATTGGCCGGGTCCAAAGGGCACTTTAAAATGGCGTGCTCTTCTCCACTTTTTGGTGTTGACCATCGGCGTGGCAACCGAGCTGCATGCTGGCTTTATGTTTGCAAAATCTAATCAGATAACCTTGGCTCTGGAGACATTTTGTCCGGCAGGGACTTCGGCAGTCACCTTGATAAAGATGTTTTTTATGTTGCGCTATCGTCACGATCTCTACTACGTGGTGACCCTTCAAAGACATCTGTTATTCAACCATGGTACTTCCGACGAAACGCATGACATTATTCAAAAGAATTCTCTAATTGCGGCTAGGTTCAATTTCTGGCCAGTTTCCGCTGGACTCTGTACGTGCAGCATGTACAATTTGAAACCCTTGCTTTTGGCCTTGTTTCTTTACCTTCATGGACGTGAGGACGATATTGTCTGGAGCACACCCTTCAACATGACGTAAGTTTTGAAACATTATTTCTACATTGCAGTACTCGTTTTTTTCTTCATAAAAATTAAACTTTATTATTAAAAAAAAATGGTTAACAATGAATCAAAAAAAGTATTGCCTATCGCCAGACACAACTTTTTCAAATAGCTTGTTCATCCTTTGAGACTATCCACGAATGAAGCATGCATATGAGTGGAGCTGCTCAGCACACAGACCAAAATTATTGGTACAAAATTAGACATTTGCACACAACCAGAATTATATAAAGACATAACAAATTCAAAGCGGTTTGTTTACAATATGTCTCAGCTTGGTTCCAGGGCTTTTGGATATGTGAAAATCGATTAAATTGTACTGCTAGAGCCATGTTATAAGAAAACCATATTTAAATCAAGTATGAATTTTAAGAATCCAAAATACTTAATTCGATGTTATTCAAACTTAATTTTAGCACGGCTTTTTCTCTCTCTGTACAAACAGTCCTGCCGAATAAAGGTTTCCTATTATTATTTTCTAATGTGCCCTCCGAATTTATTTAACAATCATTTTTTTAAAGCGTCCGGTCAAAGAAAAAAATATCAAAATACATTTTCTTTAAAGTATTTATTTTTCATTCGTATCTTAAATTTTATAAAATGACTAAGGGGCTTCCTGCTCGATTCGCTCGACTCTGATACATATCTATCCAAATTTCTCCCTTGGAGTGCAGACAAGGAATACTTCTCACAGCTATAGTAAGGCCTTAATTGGACTTAATAAATAATAGTACTTAATTTAAGTGGGCGGCAAGCCGTCTAGTAAAAATATTGCATTTAAGTTAATATTTGTCGACAATTTTGTAATGTTTTTCCAGCATGCCCAAATTTCTACTCGGCTCACCTTTCTTTCCGGTCTCGTATCTATTCATTGCCTATACGGGTTATATTACGGTCTTCATGTTCGGCGGCTGTGATGCTTTCTACTTTGAGTGCTGTGTGCACATTGGCACACTCTTCAAATCCCTTCAGGCTGACACCCGTGCTCTCTTTCGTCCCTACAATAGTGAGTTGCTCTAATCTGTCAATCTATCAAACTATCTCAAAGATTTTTTAACACTCTTTAAAGATGCCGTACAGATTAATGGAGGGCGGGCTGCACATTTTGAGAATTCGCTTGTGGCTCTCATTAAGCGACAGAATCGGATTATTGAGTTGACGCATTTCTTTCGAGAACGTTATAGGATCATCACAATGTTGCATTTTGTATCCGCTAGCATGGTGATTGCCTTCAGCATCTTCAACCTGTTGACCGTCGGTGGCAATGGACTTGGAACCGTTCTCTATGTGAGTTATACGATTGCAGCTCTCAGTCAATTGCTCATCTATTGTTATGGCGGTACTTTGGTCGCTGACAGCGTAAGTGGAAGTTAAAGACATCATCCTATTAGATTAATGATAATCTTCTATTATATTTTTTTTTAATTTTATAGAGCATGGAACTGGCTACCGTTATTGGCACCTGTCCCTGGCATCGGTGTCTGCCCAAGCATCGTCTTTATATTTACTTATTTATCCTGCGATCACAGAGAGCCATTACCATGGCTGTACCTTTCTTCTCACCCTCCTTGGGCACTTTTGGCGCAGTTCGTGTTTAATTAACTCCATTTAATCCATTTTCTATTTAATATCAATTCTTTCACCTTTCAGATTTTGCAAACATCTGGTTCCATTATTGCATTAGCTAAATCTTTTCAATAATTATAACTGGAGATCTCTCTAATATTTATATCATCTAAATGAGGAGGTCCTGAACAGTGCCAGACACTTTGAAGTACATACTTATATATATACATATATTATGGATCACGTATTAAAAAACTCTTTAAACTTGTTTTGAGATTAGTTTTGTGTAACTAGCATGAAATAATAACTAACACTAAAATAATATCAGACCTGATTGGGTTTTTCTTGGGTTTTCCCCAATCCTTGCAACAAATGTTGGGTTTGAGAATTGAACTTCATTTGAACTTGCCCAAAATATAAATATATATACATATATATTTAAACATTTTATACTTTTTTCTTTTTTTTTCTTTTTTATAATAAAGCATTCTTAAGTACTTATGTGTAATTCATAATATAACTTTTTTTTGTAGTCGACGTTAAATAAATAAATAATAAAAACAAAATTAATACATTTTCATGCGAATGGAAATTTTAAATTTATTATAAAATTTATATGTGTCAGGGAGCCCAAATAAATTTTTTATCAAATCTGAAAAATATTATCCAGATGATTGGGAAAAACCTATATACTATATGCTATACATATTAGGACGCAGGATCTGGAAGTTGAATAAGCCTTAACCTTTCATTTTAAAAAGAACATTTCTTATAACTTTAATGTTTGATCTAATAAAAAAACTTATAAAATAATAACTAAATTTTATAAATACAGAATATATCTCTTATTTTTCAATGGAGCAAGCTCGTCAGTAAGAGGCCCTGTACTTATGGATAGGAGCAAATAGTGGTGAAAGTTCTGTTTTTTGCAGCTCTAACATCTTTTCTTCCTCCGATCGAGAAATTCAGAAGAGATTCAGACTATAATGTATATCACTTGTAGCAAAACTCAAGACTCAAGACATTAAACCAGCTTTTGTAATTCGACTTAGAAATTTGTTTTATCAATTTGAAATTTGCTGCATTAATTTGCGGGGGCGTGGCAAACTTCATCTGCAAGATCTGAAGAAACAGGAACCATGTCTGCCCAGACATGGGTATATTGACTCGTCTGTTAGTGCAGAATACAAATATGAATACTTAATATTCGTTACACATTTATATTTTTGTACAGGGACTAAAATATAATGTGTTATTAATTTCTAATAATAAAAGTAACAGATTTAATTATCGTGCAATAAGATTGCGTTTTTCGATATTCCAACTGGAAGGGGCTAACATGTTTCTTTTGTTCAAAAGAATCCCTTTCTCACTAACTAAAATATTTCCATTAATGGCAGAGTCTGTTTTTTTAATTAATGAGGTTTATCATCAGATTCCAAAAGCCTTGTATTTCATGCTCTCTCTTTCTCTTTTTATACCCTGTGCGGGTATATTAAGTTTGTTTTTTATTTAGAAAGTATGCTTTCCTTACATCCTCCCTCAGTTAACAAGTTAAACTCATACAATTTGGTCAAAAAATTGGTAATCAAAATGCGTTAACACTTGAATGTGATATGCCTGCTTTAAGATTAATTACAGATATGTATGTTATGTACTCATTTATTAATTTCACACTCTGCTATCGTTGTAACGTAATCAACATCTATTAAGGGGCATGCAACAGTGTGTGGCACGTAAAGCCGAAAAATGAACAATAAAGAAAAATTCTCACAATCAGGTGACAGTGCAGCTCCGTCAGTCTGTCAAAGGACATGTCCAAAGTGTCAGTGGGAAAGCAAAGTTTCTGGGAGAGACACGAGTTCAAGTTCTACAAATATGGACACATCTATGCGAACATCTATGGCCAGGTGCACATCGACTATATGCCACAGGAGCCGTTGAAAGGACCATTGAAGATCTTACTTATCGTGTACAGTCACGCCTTTAGTCTGATGTTAATTATCATTGTGCCGTGCTATTTTGGATATAACTTTCGCAAGCTGATGGGAACAATTGATCAACGTATGCAGTTGGTTCTCTATGTATCATTTGCCAATACGTTGATCAAATATGCCACAGTTATTGTCACATACATGGCCAACACGTTGCACTTCAAGGCCATCAATCGTCGATCCACGTTGCAACGAGCTCAATTGGAGGCTGACTTCCAAGCCAATTATCGTGGTCCGAGATGGCCAAAGAAACGTTTTGAGATGTTCATGTACATCAAGTTCTTCTTGATCAACGTCATGATGATCATTCAGGTGTGTGGCATATTTGCCGTGGCAGGCGGCGACACAGATGCCAAGGATGCCGGCAACTTGAGGATGCAATTTGCCATCTATTCTTTTGTCCTTTGGAACTTCACGGAGAACATGGCCGATTATTTCTACTGGCTCAACAGTAGTGTGCTCAAATATCTGCGCCTGTTGCATGAACAATTACAATCCGCATTGAGGCAGGTTCGAAAACTATCTAATGTACAACATCCGCGACTGAGGCGTGGCATGTTCATGATCAACTGTGGCAGACTCTGTGATCGATTGAAATTGTTGCGCGAGCGTTTCATGGAAATTCATGATTTGTATGTCGAGAGCTTTCGGATGCATCAGTTGCAACTGCTGGGTCTGATGCTGACCACGTTAATCAACAATTTGACCAACTTCTTCACCATCTTCAACCTAGTTTCCACCCACTCCGTTGGCAGTGTCTCGTATCCGGTTTTGGTCAGCGCCGTCTACGCTCTTGCCTTCTATCTGGACACCTATATGGTAACTCTGGTCAATGAACAAATAAAGATGGAACTGTCCAATCTGGCTCTGACAATTCGTCAATTCTCCGGCTACTCCTCACTGGAACCGCCCAAAGTGGACCAAGAGGTGTTCCCTACAAATTACATGAATTCGTTCAATCAAATATATCTATTATTGATTTGCTATTTCAGGTGGAACACTTTTCGTTGCTACTGTTGCAACATCGTCAGCCCATGTTGTGCGGCCTGTTGCATTTGGATCGTCGTCTAATCTACCTCATTTCTGTGACGGCCTTTTCCTATTTTATAACTTTGGTGCAATTCGATCTTTATCTGCAAACCACACGCACATAGAAATCCCTTTCACGCTAGTGACTAAACTAATAAATACTAAATAAATAAACCAAATCATCAGACTAATCAACACGCATGTTCAATCAATTACATTAATGACCAGTCCATCAAGTTCCTTTGAATTTCACAGGTTTCAGATTCAGTTTCTGATTCCAGGGAGAGGGTGAGATGAAATGATTCCATTTAACTTCAAAGTAATTAACCTGGTTAGTCTAATCACTTTCAGGACGTTGGCTTTCTTAGTTTGCCGTTGAAAGGCTTTGAGATAGGTCATAGGTTTTATTTAAACTCCAAAGCTGTAATTAATACTAAAATTGTTGTAAATAATAAATGTATAATTAAGTTGAACTTCTACAAAAGGAAACGTCTACAAAATTAAAAGATTATCATTCCATTTTCCAAAATACTGCTACTTAAAAACTGAGAGACTAGTTTGCATAAAAACAGATGGACTGACATGACTAAATCAATTGAGCTCGTCGTTCTGACCAAGAATATATATACTTTATGGGGTCTGTGAGGCCTTCATTAATGCGTGGCACATTTCGTGACAAAATTCTGATACCCTCTGAAAGGGTATAATAATGAAATAATGGTTAAAGCTGAACGAATGCCTTGAAGGTCTGCCTGAATGCACCCAAAAGGACAAATGAATCATTCACTCTGAAATTGAGTAAAATTTAAATGAAATTTGCTGGACAGATTCGAACAATAATGTATATTATATGTAAATCAAGGTGCTCTTTTAATTATTCTTTGAAATTTAGATTTTCAACTTCTAGGACGGAAGAGGCAACGAAAAATTGTAAAACAAACTCAAACAATGCAAGATATAGAAGAACGTACAAGCCAATCTTGGGGACTCTAGCTCTTGTAGTCTCTAGGATCTAGGAACTCAAAAAAGGGACAGACCGACTTGGCTGTTCTAGAATATATATAATTTATGGGGCTTGCCACGTCTCTTTCTGCCTGTTACGCTTAATAGACCCTTTAGTACTTTTTCAAAGTACAGTTTCTAATAAAAATAAATTACTGTTTATTTTTTAATATCTGAAAGTCGTTCATACTTACTTTAGGCATTCACAGCATAATTTCGATCAAGCTTAACTCGATAAAAGTGAACAAGATCTGTAAAATATGTAATATGTTTACGTATCGAAATTTATGTTTATTACGAATATCGCATCGTGTTTTTTGTTTTTTAAATTTCTTTTCTTTTTTTTTCTTGTTGTTTGATGAACTATTAAATAATAAACAATACAGGATTGATTCATAAATTGTTTGTTGTTATAATTAATTTTGAATACACAGCAATGTTGGTGTGTGAATGTGTGTGTGCGTGTGTGCTTGTGTGCGTATGTATGTATGTACATAAGTGCTAAAGTATATAGTTAGTATGTATGTGTGTGTGTTATTGGATGCAATTCTAGGCCACGACCGCGAATTACTTGAGTTACCCCTTGATACTATTTATGTTTAGATACAGCACTTGAGTTCTTCTTCTTCTATGTATCGCTGAGAGATTAAGTATTATTAAGTATAGTAAGTATTATAATAGTTCAGCAGCTGCATGGCCAAAATACATACACATAAATAGTATAAATGAATAGATTTATACTATACTACATGTTTTATATACCTTTGATCAGATATCTATAGGTATAGATAGATAGAAAGTGATTTGCAGTTGTAGTTGCTTTGCAAATTACCAACAAAAGTACATTTTTAATAATGAACAAAATACAAGTGTACAAAATGCCGACAAAAAGTTTATAAGTATATTTCATTATTTTTTTGGTGGAAATAGAATATAAGTAGGCAGCCTGTTTGCAGTTATTTATCAATATTTCATTTGAATAGTACTAAATATATCTGTATATCTGTAGTTGTACATGTAGTATGTCTGTCTGTTTGTGTATCGTAACTTAAATTAATTCAATTTGTTAGTAAGTACTATACTTAAAGCACTTATTCGCCAAAGGACAACAAATCGTTTAACTTTAAAAGGCAATCGAATAAGTTGTACTTAGGTACATACGTTATCTTCTCATTTCATTTTTCATCTTTTCCTTACGTTAACAATAACAAACACATCCCTTGATCTATGATGTATACCATTGCTATAATATATATATAGTAAATTAATCAGGAAAAGTTATGTGTGTGTGTGTGTGTGGGAAAGTTAAGCAGAAAGAGTTGAAGATCAGTTGCTCGATATCACGCAGATATCACAGCCAGCAACTGCATAATAATATTATGGTAATTTATGATTTAATTACGTCAACTATTATAATTTATAAACAATGTAATATTGGTTATCATAATGTACTTAGGTATATCAATTGTTGTATTTATTATAATTTCTATTATTAATTTCTTTTTTGTTTTTGTTTTTTGCATACCAACAACAAGAATAACTGATAAAGGCACCATTTTGATGAAATGCTTCCACATTATTTGTGTTGAACGATTTTCTTAATGATGTAGCACGAAATCGTTATAACAATGGATTGGTTAAATGCCTTTCAGTATTTGCAATCACATACATACATATTTCTATAAATATATACATATGTGTATATTAGATTTATTTTCACTTTTTACTTTTTGAGTTTTTTGGTTTTCGGGGTAAATTCTTGCATACATTTCTAAGGCTACATCTAAAATTGTCTTTATTTGAGTTTTTCATTTTCTTTTGTTACAAATACGTATTCAGATGGTTAAGCATGTGCATGAATGTGTGTGTGTGTGTGTAATATTGGAAAATTCTCGTAAATGCTGTAATTAATTGCATTTAAGGCTTTGGAACAGTTTACCTTTACTTTATGAAATACTCTTATCCGAAATGAACTTTTCCCATAAAGATGTGTGTGTACATGATCCTCTATATATTTATTAATTTCTTTCATATATATATATAGAGTATGTTTAGATAGTTAAATGATACATTAGTTATTAAATTAATTAATTTCGCTTAGTTTTTATCGTTATCATATGGTATATAACTATTTGAACGTCTCCTACATGGTACATACATATGTAACATAACTAAGCATGTAACTATGTATGTATGTATGTAATGTAATGTATGTATTTTGTAATATTCTTTATGTACTTTAAATTGCTTTCCGTTTGATTTTGTTTACACAGAGGCGCGAGGTACTTTACTAAGAGATAATGCAAGGCGGAATATATAATCGATCGATCAAGAGGTATAGTACCTTATAGACTGAGAAGTTCTTCTATGAACTGTGGGCAGTAGCATTATTTGAGAAGAAGATGAAAGCGATTAGCCAAGTACTTAGTTATATCTATGTATAAACATATACATATATTTACATACATATATATGTTTGTGCTGACTTTGTCCAAATCTGCATGTGGGATAAATGGATGGAAAACTATTGTAAAAAATTCTGTTGTGCTTCATTCGCTGATTATCTCTTCATAAGAGATCAATAATTATTCATTGGCTCACCGAACAAATTCACCCCCAGTGGGTGGAAATTGGGCAGTTTAAGGTCGTATGGATGAACATTTATTTATCTAATACTAATACAAAAAAAAACACACACGGCCAGCTTAATATAATATCATAAGTTCCATTTATGGGCACGTTTCAAAACGTTTTCCCGATACACTTATGTATAATCTTTATTGGATTCAAAACTCAGGTTTAGCATCATCACATCACATCTATCGGGATCTTATAACACACATATTGTAACCGTATCGCAATCCGTTCGATCAATTCGATATACTTTCCTATTTTCGCAGTCGTGGCTCACTCAATATATTTATAATTATATAATTTCAAAAAAAAAAAGGATTCCTCGTAGGGATTTTGTTGTTTATATGTGTTGTTTTTTTGCAGAATTGCTTTTACATACATATTTCAATGTACAAAATCTTGTTCTTGTTTTTCAATTAAACATGTCTTTTTAAAGACTCGTCTATCATATAAGTAAGAAGAGAATGGAGAGTAAAAAGTTTTGACGCGTTTGTTTTTGTTTTTTTTTTTATGAAATATATGATTTTTTTTGTTTTTGTTTATTTTTATTACATTTACTGCTTTTGTTTAGATTTAAATTAATATAATTCGCTTAGGTTTCTTTATTAAATACAACAATGTGAAAGAAATTAATTTTGTATGCAGTTATCTGCACGTACATATACTGTTCAATGTTTTATAATGTTTATAAGCGGGGTTCGAACTTCGAAGAGGGTTTCATATTTTACAAAAAAATATACCATATATATTATAAACTCATATTACAAATTAAAGGACAGAGACAAAATATATAATACGCGATTACTTTCCCCATTTATTGTGGAAAGTCTGCGACACACTCAAAACAAAAAAAAAGGAATAATAATAGTAATATTTATAATAAACTTTGAATTTTACTAAATTTCTTAGAAAAAAAAGGGAAAGTTTAAAAAATTTGTAGAGAAAAAATAATAATATTTAGCAGTTATGTGCGTTGTCTATAATTCATAAATTTGTTTTCTTTTCTTTTTTTGTTGAACATTAGCTAATCGTTTGCTGTCGATATATATTTGTATAAAAAAAAAATTGTAAATACCTCTTGGGGCATTTGAGTTGTTGCATATTCATTTGTAGAATTATACCGTATCGGTGTGTGTATGTGTGTGGTGTGTGTTTGTGTTAACTATATACTATATATATTTAAATATATGTGTATATGAATTTGTATATGTTGTATTGATCGTAATATGCTCATGTATGTGTTATAAATCAACACACGATGTTTCCACATTTTCTTTTATATGTATGTTAAGTAGTAAAATGACTTTTTGCATTGAAAGAACTCTAAACTTATTTTCTCCCTTCCTTCTGCTCTTTCTTTCTCTTTCTGTATCTGTATATGTATCTTTATCTTTCTCTCGCTGCTGACGCTTTACTTTCGTTAGGCTACATGGTATTTGTGTACATACATGTATATGTACATACATTTGGGTGTATATAAGTATAAGTATATATACCATACATATAAATATGTGTATGTGTATATCGATATACATATGTACTAGTACATATCGAATATGAATATTGATTCTTATCGTGTGATTAGTGTTGCATTAGGCAAAGGCGCGTGGGGGGAAAAAATACAATACATCTAACAACAAATGCACCAACTTATCGTCGTCGTCGTCGTCAACGTCTATATGTATATATATATACTATATATATATATGTATATATCGTAATTGCCAACTGTGTCAGTGTCAACTTTGAATTGCTATCATTAACATAGTTTATCTGACGATAGTCGCACTTAAAGAGTTATACATACAAATATCCTAATATACATCATAAGAATGTATATAATTATAGTGTATATAACAATATACGATATTATCATTAGCGTCAACATAACTAACTCGCTATAACTCTCGTATAAACATCAACATAAACAAACAACACTAGCTCTTAACGAACATTCTCCTTTCGACTTTTTCATCATCTCCTCATCCTCATCTTCTACCTCCTAAGCTCCTTTCTGCATTAGATATTATCTGCTTCATATTATAGATCTTATTGTTATAACATGCTTCAATTTATCATCGTTTTTTTTTTGTTTTGTTTTCTCTGTTCTCAATTTTGTTCTAACTAAAAACTAAACAGCCGCCGCTTCAGTTGGAACAGCTTTTTTTTCACTTCACTTCCACAAAAATTCAACCAGAACCAAGAATCTAGAATCCTTTAAGTACTTATATATAAGTAGGTTGTAGTTGTCTGGGGTTCAAAATGATTCTTAACTATATAATAGCCATCTTATCATTAACAACATCTAGTTGGCTGTTCTGGTTTGTTGTTGATTTTGATGTAGATGTTGATGTTGATGCTGTTGTTGCTGTAACTTTTGTTGTTATCATGGTTGTTGTTGCGGTTGCGGTTGCAGTTGCAGTTGCAGTTGCAGTTGTTGTTATTGTGGTGCATCAGTGCGACGTTTTTTGTTGCGGCTGATTTGTTGTTAATGTTGTTGTTGTGTTTGTTGTTCTCGAGACAGGTCGACAACGTACTCGAGGCGGCAGTGTCCATGTTGTTGTGGCTGTTGGTCATAGAGATTCCTTCGATGGTACCCAAATAGTTGGTCCCGACTGTGACCATATCATTGATTTCACTTTGCTATAGATTTCCTCAATTGTGTCGCCTTGTACAACGCCTTAAAAAACCGAAAAGAACAACTTAATTAATCAATTTACATAGTCAACTTGTTTGACTTCTTACCCGTAAAGTATTCGCCAAATTCTTGCTCCATTTTAATAGCTCGCTCGTACGTCTTCTTAGCCTGCTCCTCGGTCATGCGACGATTCATTTCCCTATAGAATTATTGAATAATATATTTATTATACAGATATCACATACATATATTTATAGACGGATGCACTTACATGACAGAGTCAACTGATTTGGGCTTAATGAAAACGGCAACCGGATAGAGTTGTGCCACCTGTAGACGTTTAATTGCATTGCCCGATACATCCAGAATACAGTGTTTGCCCCTTTCGGCCACCTCACGCACACTAGCCACAGATGTGCCATACAAGTTGTCATTGTATTGACCAGCTTCGATGAACAGATGATTCTGAATATCACGCTCCATTTGTTCGCGAGACGACACAAAATGATAGTCCCGACCATCAACCTCGTATTCACGTTTAGGTCTCGTAGTATCTGTGGCAAAGAGATTACATTCAGCATTCAATTTAGATCTTTATGTTAAATATGCCTAAAAGCCAGACGAAAACGTGTCATACCCCATAAGGTGTAGATAATCGAGTCTGAATACAGTAAACTGATTAATTGATACAAATACAAATGTTGATGCTTTCCTTGATACCGTTGTTGACCGAAACATCGATCAATTTTTTAATCGAACTATTCCAATCAGGAAATAAGTTGGCCATCATATTATATAGATTTAAGGTTTTGGTATAAAAGCATAACCATCTATCTGCCTATTATTGAAGTATTTGATGCTTTGAAAACTATTTTAGTTCTATTATGGTAATAAGCGTTGCAACTTTTTTCTGTTTTAACTGACCTTAGAACTTGAAATGTGTCCGCATTCTATCAAAACAATCAGGTTTGTAAGGATTGATTTCGATTTACATAGTCATCGATGTTAAGGCTCATATTTTCTTAAATGTTGTTTGGAATCTAAATGTTTTTGAATATTCTGGTCTGTTTAAGCAGCTATGTTATCTCAAACAAGAGCTAAAATTCCCAATTTTTGTATGAAGGTTTTTGTATATCCTAGGCTGATGAAGTTATCTTCGTATTTAGGCGTATTTACAATGAAAACTCCAAAATACCAAAACTCCAGCGCACTTGCTGACTGGTATTAAGAGAATATTATTATTTCTTCTATCATAAAACGCAGTGACCTTTAATTGAAACTCGGTAATTCCCTCACCCCACACCTTCCCCAAAATTCTATACACAAAAGTTCATTATTTCATCATGCATTCTCGTAATAAGAATTGGATTCATTTTCCAATATGTAAGATGGTAACAATGCCAATACGTTCCAGAGTTTATTGATATTTAAGTTTTAAAACAACTTTGATATGATGAAATCTAACAATTGTTCCCCTGTTTTTTTACATCTTTCATTCCGAGGTCGTCTTTTAACGAGTGGAAATACGCCCTTACAATAAAAATTGTAAAGTTATAGTTAGGCGTAAATAAAATTTCGTTACGATAAGGGAAAATATATTTACGCAGGACAGTGTGTCAATGGTAACGTGAACACAAATGTTTGAGTTATGTTATACTCTTGCTTCGAGATCTTATAACATTAATACTTACGTGGCACACAGGAGCCGAACTTGTCTGGGTATTCAGATATTAAATCATCGTTAATACGATCCTTAAGTGGTCCCAGTATTATGACGGGACGTGTGTAGTTAATGGACAAACGCTGCACGGCCTCATAGGACAGCACGTTCTCCTCGGAAGCTGTAAGCATAGTAGGCAATGGTATTAGGTTTTGTGCGGGTGCAAAATCAAAATGTACAGAATGAGTGGAAAAAGGTCCTGGGTTGGTTTGAATTGAATTGGTTGGTTGGTTAATTGGTGGGTTTGAGTTTGAGGAAGGGTCAGTTAAAGTTAAAGAAATCAAATTGATTTTTATTTCCACATAAGTTTTATACGGTTATCAATTTTTTTTTCAAATTTTGAATAGAATTATACATAGAAACAGAAAGAAAGTGAGATAGATAGATAAATAAGAGAGATATAGAGAGAGAAGAGAGCGAGTGAGGAAGAGACAGCGCAACAAGGAAATTTATTCTCTTGTGTTCTCAAGCGTTATTTTAAAATTGAAATTAATAATTATAATTGTTTACGATGGCTCTCAGCATTAAATTTAAATAATTAGCTAAAGGTCAAAAGTTAAAGGGGTAGAGTCAAGTTAAGATTTAGTGTAACGAGCTTTGGCTTCTAATCAAAAGGAAAACAATTAAGAAATTAGGCATGAAAGAAAAGAAAGTGTAAGCTACATTAAGTATACGTAAATTCTGATCTAAATTGTATAAGGAAAACATAATTGAAATAAATTAAGAAATATATTAAGTATGGAAATAGTAGCAAAAAATAATCGTTTGATAATCTCAAATGTCGCAAGGATCGGGGCGGGGGGACTGGGAGTAACGGGGAGGACGGATGTTTAAAAAACAGCAAAAATTAACTGCCATTTGAATAATCATAATCATAATCGTAATAATAATCAGAATCATAATAATAAGTAAGTATAATCATAATGAAAATTATATCAGTGGTATTATTAAGATTTCTATGTTAAGTAAATCGTTGTATTACATACATATATACATAGTGGTCGTATTATGTTCAAAGTTATAGACAGAAAAGTGCTAAAGTAATGCTATAATGCTATTATGATCTAGACGAGCAACAAATACATATGTAGTACACAATCACCATCAACTTGATCAAAATCTCAAATACAACTTAATTATTACTGTGATTAACTAACTAATTGATTAACTGTTAATTGTTGCATACAAATCACAAAAAACATACACAACATAAACAACAAAATATTGATGTGAAAACTAAAGTTAGTATAAAGACAAACATTTAACAAAATGATATGTTACTACAAATGATGATTCATATGGATGAAGAAATTTCAGTATCATTTAATAATATAGTATGTATATTACTTAAATTCTATACTATACATTTATGTTTATTTAGCCTAAAAAGATAATTGTTAGGATCAACGTTTCTAATTGTAAGTGGTATCGGTTTTTGGCTTTTGGTTTTTGGCTTGTGGTTTTTGGTTTCAGTGTCAGGTTCGGTTCGGATCGGGTTGGCGTTCTCGGCAAATGGACAACTATAGTATATATTTAAATTCGATGAAAACATTCGGTTGTGTTGTGTTGTTGTTGTTGTTGATTTCGATTTCACAAGGAAACGTTTTTGTTTTGAAATTATAGTTTACTCACTCTGTAACAGCATGTCATGGGTATTTCTTTTGCAATTCATGTTAAGATATAACTATTAATTAGTGAATTAAAAGATATTATGCCAATATATGTAGGAAACTTAATCAAAGAAAACACTCGAAAACAAGATGAATAAATGAAAAAGAGAGTAGACATATTGATGATCTCTTGTGAAATAGGGATAATGATATACAAAAGTCTGTAGTCGGAGTACTTAAATGAACAACACTTCTTAAATCAAACAAGATTTTTATTCATGTTCATTTGCGTTTCAAAGTATCATCAAATTAATATCAATACATCATCATCATCATCATCAGTATTTAATAATTTTACTATATACTATATATAGTTAGATCGATAGTCGGTTCGCATTCTTGTTTTAACCTTAAATAACTAAGTCGAGTACATTTATTTATATAAAGAAAATCGTATTGGAGAATTCATATCCTGTTTTTGAAAGGAAAGCTATTGGATTTAAAGGGATGTTCGCTTCCAGTTGTTGTTGTGTTCCAAATAAATGAAGTGGTTTTCAAAAAGAAAAAACGATAATGACAAATGTGCGTGCAAATTGTACGATATCGATAACGATAACGATAAATGACAATAACAATACATCTATCGGTGTTGGATAGCTTTGACTCTTAACATTTGATTGACTTGCATCGCTACAGATAAATTTGCTCTAAATGAATAAATGTGGAAATGGAGATCAAAAGCACATTATGAATCTAAGCAAATACCAATAGAAAAATCAAAACAGAAACATGAAAACAGAAAAAGAAGAAGAAAAGGTAAACGAGAATTAGCGAAAAGGGAAAATTTACAAGAGAGAATAAGAGAACAAGAGAACAGGCAAATTAACGCACCGCAATTAACATTGTAGCTCATCTAATCTACAGAAGAGAACTATTAACTCTAAGGAAATAGTATATGTAAAGATGTTTCTACTCTAACAAACTCTGTAGAATGCACTCCCTACCATAATCAAACAACTAAATATGTACGAATACTTAAAATGTGAGTAGTTTGCACACGGACAGATATCTTCTTATCCAAAGTTCACCACAAGTTATCGATAGGAAATACTACTAATATCGTTCAGATCAGATCAACATGAATAATGTAAATAGTTTTTTAAGGAAAATATAAATCAGAAATGTTGAAAAGTATAAATAACAGAATGGAGATCGAGCCATATGAAATATCTACATTATTCATTGTAATTTTCGCAATAATCGGATTAGATTGTGAGTTAAAACGTTAATCGGACATTCGAATGGATTCTAAAATTAGTTACGGGTACACTGCCATACACTTGAATAGGTGCAAGAAAAATAATATCACATTGTTCTACAAATGTTTGAAAAACAATAGATTAGAAAAGTTCCAACCGATTAGAAGAAAATAGAATGGAACAATGTAATATTTCTGTCTCCATTCAATTGCATGGTAGTGTATGTTTTTGAGGTACTATAATGGAAATGTGGAATACCCTAAATGAAGCATTCTTCCAAAATATGAATGTGTTTCGAAAATGCTCAGATAATACTAGTAAAGAATAATTCTATCTCGAGAGTTAAGCATTATGTAAAGATATTGCAATAGGCCAGAAAAATGCCGTGAGCATGAGTGATAGACTGAGAGAGAGAAAGCGCGAGAGCGTGAAAGTTAGGGCGAGAGAGAGAGAGAGATTGAGAGAGACAAATAGAGATAGGAAACTAACTAAATAACCGGTATATAAAATTAAAATTGTTTGCACTTTCGTTTTGTTTGATAACATAAATCAATCAATAAAAAAAAAACAAATAGTTTTAAAACGAGAGAGAGAGAGAAACTAAACAAAAATATATATTCTTGATATTGTTTTTTTTTTGTTTGATTAAAAACCTATTTTGATAAGAAACGTAAGCTTCAAATTAATTAATTTGTAATATTTAAGGGCCTTTATAGCTGTTTGTTGCATTTATATGGTTTTTTTTTTGGTTTTTTGGTTTTTGTTTGTTGGCTTAGTTGCTCGACTTACGATAGTCAGCATCATTATTCTCCAAGTAGATTAATGTTATCTGCTCCATATCTGGTAATTCCACTCTGTAGATTATCTCGCCTGTGCGCAATGTGTTATCATACATACGATATATATCGAATAGAGGTTGGTCGATTGGTCGATTAGTTGGTTGATTGGTCGATTGATTGATTGGTTGGTTGATTGGTTGATTGTTTGTGATGTACGGGGATAGTAGACAAATTTAGTATTTGTTGTCGCAGTACATGAACGAGCGCATGGTGGTAACAATCATATATATATAAATATACAGTAGATTTATATATATTTATATATGTTTGCAGATAAGTATGATATATTAGTAATGGTCTCCATCGATCGGTTAAAAATGTTGATTGGTTCAATTGACAACGAAAAAATAGAAAAAAGTTTCTAAAACAAAACAGAATAAATATATAGAGAGAGAGATATGTATATGATATTGGATTATCATATGGACAAGTTTAATATAAGAGTTTTGTTGTTGTTGTTGTTGGTTTTTTGTAGTTTTTGTTTTTTTTTTTTAAATTGCAATTTTATTGACAAGTATATGTATGGAAATTATCAAACGTAACGAAATTATAACAATGTCGTATCGATTAACACACAGTTTTTTGTGGGTAGTAGAGTTAAATTAACAATAGTAATAGTAGTAACAGTAATAGTAGTAGTAGTAGAGTGATGATAGAAGTAGTAGTAGTAGCGTGAATAGTAGCAGAGTAGGCAGCAGAAAGTATGAAGCAGTTGGTAAATACATATATAGACATTTATATATATATTAATATATATGTATAAATATATATATTATTAACAGAAAATTCAAAAGAGTTCACACACAATGTTTAAGTCAATATGGAAATCATTTATTAAAGAAAAAAGAAAGAAAAAGATAAACAAAATTAATCATCGAAATAGTTTTTATTAACCTGGAAAATTCAAATGATCTTTTAAGACAATCTGTTGTGTCAGATATGTGTGTGTGTGTGTGTCTGGGTGTGTGTGTGTGCTTTTGGGTGTATGTGTAGTGTATTGTAGGTGTTTGTGTTTTGCCTTTGCTTTGGTGAGAATATTAAACATAAACTCAATTACTAATCAAATAATATACGAATGTTTATGGGGATAGATTCGAGTCACTTACTCAAATGGAATGTGTATAAAATTATGATTGTATTCATGTATATTTATACTCACACATTGTGAATATTTACAGAAAGAGTTGTGAATAAGATTAGCTAGACTTAAGAATTGACTCGATTGACTCGAAACTGAACTAAATGCGAACTGTGAACTGTCAAAGCAAACAAAATATAAATGATATTTAAATGAATGAAAAAAGATACAAATATCGAATATTCAAATCACAGAAAAGTCCCCAAGCCATGTGTAATTTCATTATTTGATGTCTTTCAAAAGTTTTTTTGGACTCAAACCAAATGTCATCAAGGTGAATTGAGAGACCTGAGACACAAGTGTTAATATAAGTACTTAATAAGTATACACTTACTTATTAATTAACTTAAATTGACACAACAATAACTGACAAATATAACACACACAGAAATGTAATTATATACAGCTATGTATTCATATCTATTTGTATGTATGTTTATAAAAGATTGTTGAATAACTATATATATATAAGTATTTAAACATGCTTCCTAAAGAAATGCTTCAAGTGAAAAGCAAGATATTCCATCAGATTTCGAAGATATCAGATATCAAAAGGTATCGATTCAGTCTTACGATAGTATTGAATATTTTAATACGATTTCTCTACGGAATCAAAATGTTTATCGATAGTATTAGTTATAGGATTCTTAGAACAGAATCGATTTGAAAAGTTTTCTATTGATTGTGAGATCTCAACTTGTAGTTATATGATACGATGATCCAAATATATATATATGGAGTATATGTAACTGTTGTACTTATGACATACATAAGTATAATAAATTGGTATTACTTTAGTAAGTAGTTTTTAAGTTAAACAAAGAAGTTAAAGTAAGAGAAACATTAAGACATTCATGTCAGAAATAAGCACAATTATACTTAGTTGACTTTCGAAAGTTATTTCGAATATATGTATATATTTTAGTTGGTTATATTGTAATTATACGATGTATAATTACACAACAATTGAGTACGAGTAGAGATAGAGAGAGAGTTATACAATCCTGAACTAAACAAATGAATTGGAACGGTAAATATCAAATAATAATAGTTGTTGTTATAATAAATGCAAGAATCTAGTTACAATTAACAATAATAAGTAATTGGATTTAATTGATACTAAATATGTATAGATTACGTTAGTATGTATATAAATATATATTTATGTTTATGTATGTAAATGCGTTGAGAAAATATGTTTCTCATATTTATAATACATGTAAGTATTGTACTGAATATTATCATAATTTATAGAATTTATATATACATACATATATGTATGTAACATATATATATATACGTATATTTACACATACAAAAGACACATGTACCTAAAAGGATTTGGTACTCAATATGTATAGGACTGACAAACTCAAATTCAAAACGTTAACGAACTCTCGAAAGAGTGAAAATAATTTCGATTATAGTCTGTACAGGAATAATCCATACATACATATATATATGTATATGTATACATACATGTATAAGAGTGTGTACCAGTTGTAAAAACAAAACCCGATGAGTACTAATAGTAAATAAGAAGTGGAAACTAAATATAAATAAAAATAAAGATCACTAGTAATATGTTCTTAGTTACTAATTTATGACTTATGCAATTTGTTTATGTTTATGTATATATGTATGTATTTATGTATGTATCTACTATTTTGATCTTCTTTGAATAATTATAATTATAAAGAATTAAGAATTAATTGTTTAATGGATGTGGAATGATGAGCTGAAGGTATTAGGTATTGTTTTTTTCTACTTTTATGGATATCAATTAAATGTTAAACGATGACTAATGAATTAAATGTGAGTGCAAATACGTGTTGGATAGTGTAGTTGTAAGTGTGTATGTATAAATGTGTGTGTGTGTGTTAAATAATAGATACTAGTACACAAATGATTGTGTGGGTGTCAAATTAGTTTGATGTAAGTATATCAAAATAATGTGTTAAAGTATAGATATTTATATATACTATATGCATATTTACTAAATATTTATGTATATGTATAAGTGTACGTGTGTGTGGGTGTGTGTGTGTCTGTGGATGTGTGTGTGTGTGTGTGAGTGTGTGTGTTTAAGGTTAAGCTTCAGGTTTATAGTCAAGTACATACCTCCTTCAGCGTTGGCATCGTCTTGTGTGTAGCAAAGCATAAAAGCTAGAAAAATGAAGAGAAAAACGAAACAAAAAAAGAGAATCGAAAAAGATATACGATTTGGTCAGTTTAAAACAGAATAGCGTTTCAAATTAGATCAATTTGTTGAAGTTATAGTTATAGTTGTAATAGTAAAAGTAAATAGTTATAGTAAATAGTTGTAGTAAATAGTAAACAGTAAATAGTAGTATGACAGTATGACAGTATGAAAACAACAGTTACACATAGTATGCCTATATGTATTCATGTATGTATATAGCATGTCGAGAGATACTTGTTGTTGTATTTGATGATCAAGTTTAAGTTTAAGTTTTGAGGGTAGTAGCTCTATTAGGAATAAGCCTTTTAAATAGCTGTTTTAAACACATATCGCACACACATGTTATCCTTGGCTCTAGATTACTATTATTATCACTATATATCTGATGATCGAGGGAAGTTTGAAGCGAACGCTGAAGCAGCACGATGATAATTTCATTTACATTCACACTAATTTTACATTAATGATTAATGGATGTATTTGTGAGATGTGATGTGTGTGTGTGTGATTGTGTGTGTATTTATTTAGTTAGTAAGTGTTGAATTTGTTTACATGTGCTGTGAATTATGTAATATGTATGTAGATCCGATCCCAGTATGTAAACACTCAAAAACATATACCAGATGTGCTTAGACTCTTACGTAGTATCATAGACAATATCAACATACATATTTAGATCTATGTATATATACGATATATGTATGTATATAGATAGATAGATAGATGGGCACATTGAAATATAACATACACACACATATATAATACTAATAATAAATATATCCAATTCCACAAAAATTTTAATATTTATAACAGAAAAATTGAACAAAATACAAGTTCAAATCAATAACTACGGCAAGCCGAAGTCTATATACTCTTGCAGGTGTGTTCTATGGAATTCCAACCGATTATTCCTTTGGCAACTATATAATACTATATTTTAATTGCATTGCCATTTGCTTAAGATAATAAAAAGGAGTTTTAACAAAAAGAAAATATTTGCTTTTAACGGATTGTTCAACTAATTATAGTACATCGGATTAAACAAAATTTAGATAAGGTATTTTATAATATTATTGGACAGACATTTGTCAAGTTGTAAAATTAAAATTCATTGATTTTTATAAAAACTATTTGCTATATCAAATAAAAGAAACAGACTTATTGGAATCAATTAGAAACATAAGTCACATATTTGGTGTACAAATCAAAATACTCTCTGCAAGAGTATAGGGAACAATAAGTAGGTGTGTTTACACACACACAGACACACTTACGCTGCGGTTCATTCGCTTGATTATTGTTAACATTGTTAACATCGATTTCACTGTTGCTGTTTACAAATCCATTTGCTGTTGTTTCAAAACATTTTTTTTTTTCGATATATTTCACAAAATTCAGACACGCACAACAACATAATAAATATTGCGTGTGTGTGTGTGGTTGGGTGTATAAGTAGTAGTTGTTGTTGTTGTTGTCCACGCGTAGAGTGTTAATATCGTGTGTGAATCAAATGAATCGTTCAGGGATACGCAGGATACAGGATACCATCGCACAAGGTGGAACAAATAAAATATGAAAGTAAACAAAACGTAAAATATGAAAAATGCATGAATTTAAAACAAAAAAAAACAACAATAACAAATAACAAAGTAAACATTAAATGTTTATGTATAATTAATGTATATAAATTAATAAGAAATTCGAGATGAAGACGAATTTGTATGAACTTAAATAAAGCTTAAATTAAATATAGAAATTGAAACAGGTTGATCGGACGGAACTTACAACGGAATATTTAAGGTTATAATTGGGTGTGTGATTGAGTGTGTGTGTGTGATAGTTTTGAGAGAATAGCTTTTTCTGATACACTTCTCAGTTCTTTATTGAACAGTTGCAGTAACAAAAAAAAAACAAATTTAAATCATATATTTTATTTATTGGTAAGTAAATCAAATTTTATGAGTACAAGAAACGTAAGAGAACAAGGTAAAAAACACACACCCACACAGCGAAAGTCAGAGAGAGTTACAGAGAGACGCCGAGAGAGACAGAGCGAGAGAGAGAGAGAGCGAGAGAGACAAACTTATTATATTTTATACTTAAACAACGCACACACTCACACACAGACAGTTTGAAATAGAGAGAGATGCACACAGAAAGCGTTCATAACAGAGAGAGAGCGAGACAGACAGAGACAGAGAGAGGGGAATAGGGTGTGAAAAAGAGACAGTTGAGTTAATAAATTATCGACAAAATTCAATTGTTGCTCTGTTCGCTCTCGAGTTGTTGTTATTGTCGTTCTGCTTGCAGTTGTAATTGTAATTATTATTATTGTTACTATTATTATTAAATATTATTGTTGCTGTTGTTGTTGTTGTAGTCGAGTTGTAATTGTTGTTAATTAATTGTTGATTGCACGATTATTTCGATTTTGTTTGATTTGGCTTAATCGAGACTTCGCACTTGCAGCTACTTACGCTCTTGATCGCTGCCATCTTCGTTCTTCTCATCGCGACTCTTCATGAATGGAAACTTGCGTGAGAATGTAAAATTCT
Organism: Drosophila putrida; assembly: GCA_037043535.1. Lineage (NCBI taxonomy): Eukaryota > Metazoa > Arthropoda > Insecta > Diptera > Drosophilidae > Drosophila > Drosophila putrida. The sequence goes on from JBAMBI010000615.1 coordinate 324,825, forward strand.
TCTTCTTGCGATCCAATGTTGATTGCTGTAATTACATTTACAACACACACATAAAACAACATGATTACTATTAAAGTCCACAAACGACAAACGAATAAGAGAAAGAAACAAAAATCATAATAATGTTGGGAGGCCAATTCTCAAGTGAAGTTTATAATCTAGCCTAGTCACGATATTTGAAAGGCTGCGAAAGACAGCAAATTTGATCTTTAAAACTCGAAACAGAGACAAACTTCTCTTAAGTGTGCTCCCTAATATGATATGAACTTTATATGCTTCATATAAAGCAGGAAAATCTGTCTATAGAGAACTATTCTATGCAACTGAAAACTAAATATTTACGTTAAATATAATTTAATTTTTGAGTAGATTTATAAAGCTGTGTGGAATTATTTAAAAGAAAAGCTTATGTCTTGAGTCAAGTGCTACCATTTTAGCTATTCTATAGCCAGATCTAGCAATTTTAAAACTGCAAAAGCTATAAAATCTAATGAAATGCTATTAGCTAGAATTCTAACTATTTTAAAAAGAGATTTGTCTTGGCCAAATACATAGGTGTTTAGCTAAGTGCAGCCCGAAAAGAATTTCTTAAAAAATAAAGTGCAGTTAAAAATTCTATACACTATTTTATCCATTAGGTTGGATTGACAGAAATTGGCTTAAAAGAAGTGGGAAGTGTTGCTTCAATTACAAATTGCCAGCTAGCTATTTAGGAATAATTTCGGAATCCAAAAATATAAGGATTCTGATGAAATGTCGTTTTTGTTATAGTATAACAAGCTAACAAAAATATTCTTTTTTACTTACTAATCTAATCTAATATAATCTATATTTACGTATCATATTCTCAATTCAATACTGTTACTATTTTTTTCTAGCAGTTTTCAATTTTTATTTAGCTATTACTAGCTATTACTTTATTTTTTAAACCAATTTAGCTATTTAGCTATGTCTTGGCAACATTTTACGACAAATAGTGAAATAAGTCAAGAAATGTTTTGACATTGAGAATTCATCTGGTTTTTTACATATTTCTATTTAACATATTAATCTCTATGCACTAGAATTTAATAAATTTACTATTGCAAAGTTCAACTGCTAATGTTGATGCTTCTACCTTTGAGAGTTATTTGTCTAAGCTGATTCCTTCCCCTAGCTAAAGCAAAACTGACAATCCATATTTGCATACTCCACTTGATTTGACCTTGTTTCATTAGTAAATCTTTGAATCCTTGAGCGTTTACCTTATCTAGATTATTATTAGCCGCCGCATGTCCCTGGAACTTGACGCTGCGATCACGTGCACGCATTTTACGCTCCCAGCGCCGTTTCGATGGCACAATACCAATTTGTTCGTCCTCATTGTCGCCAAGGACACGACGTGCCTGCCACCATTCATCGTCGGATGCATTTGTCACATGCAGAATGTCACCATGCTTAAAGGGCAGGCCGCGTGATGGCAAACCATCATCACGATTTGGATCATAATCGAATAGAGCACGCACATAAAGCGATCGTTTCTGGGTGGTGCGAAGCAGAGTTCCAGAGCCACCAGCGCTAAGCGCTGCCTGTTGCTTCAACTCCTGAATACGTGCCTCGAAACGATTGTAATCCTCGGGCCGATATTGCGCCACCAAGGTTACAACGCCGCCAGATGTCTACATAAAAAACACATAATGCAATCATTAATTGATACACTCGTATAGTTATCGATTAGTTTTGCACTTACTTTTAGTGCCTGGGCAGCTTCCTCGTGCGTGGCATGCGTCAAATTCACATTGTTCACACTGAGCAGTTGATCGCCGCGTTTTAGTTCGGATCCAAGATCCGCTGGACCGCCAGCCAATATGAATGATACATAGATACCCTGTCCATCCTCGCCGCCAACAATATTGAAGCCCAGACCCTGGGGTCCTTTCTGTATGGTAATCGTGCGTGGTTCCCTGTGAAAGTGAAGGAAAGTAAAAACAATTATTTAAGAATGTGACATGTTTGCATTGCAAAAAGAGGAGAGGATTCAAGTCTCCAGAGGTCGCGAAACTCACCTGGTTATATCCTCTGTGCTGACTGCGCGAGGTGTACCCGGTGGCACGGCCGCCAGGACATTCGTCGATGCGTATCTTGAGCCAGGCTCTAAAAACCGCCGCAATATTGTATTGTATTGTATTTTTTTTTTTGGGTTTTTTTTTTGGTTTATTTTTAAGATATAAATAACAACCACAACGCGTGTAACGGTTACACACATACACACAAGCAAAGTATATGCACACACACACGTGCATTTATCGAGACATGAAAGAAAAAGGGGTAAGGGTAATTGAATTAGTGGAGATCGCGAGATTACATATTTTGATAGAACCACAAACAAGAGAATCAATCAAAATTCGTTCAAAAAAAAAATAACAGGAAAGGACAGAGAAATAGAAAATAACGAAGAAGAATTATAGAAAATATAATATGTAGTATAAAAGATCTTATCAGTTTAGTTACTGATCAGTTTAGTTATTGATTGAGTGTCTTTAGAACACAGAATTTCATCATCAGATAGATAGATGTTGAATTTCTTTATGAAAAAGTTAGAAAAGATTTTTCAACTTTTTTCCGAGCTTCGTTTTACAGAAGTCCGAATAAAAAGGTTGGAATAACATAATCAAGTTAGAGAAGTTAAGAAATTTCAACTGTTTTTTGTCAATTATAAAGTAGAAATCTTTTGCTGGGTTCTCCGAATAAGATTTGATAAAAAATATGTGAAAAACGTGCTTATTAAAAATTTATGAAAGATAAAACAGAATAAAATGAGCACGCTTTTCACTCGAATAGAAAGAAAGATGGTCGTAATAATAACAACATATTGAATCCATTGAAAAGACAATAAGATAAACAACGAACGAAAGAAAACGTGGATAAATTGTCAGATAAAGTGTTATCGTTTGCTTTCCAGCATTTATAAAACATTTACCATAAACAAAAAACACACACACTCTCACATGTGTTGTGTGTGAAAAACAGTGATAATAGTACAAATAGTATAAGATGATCTTATAATAGGACAAAACACACATAGAAGAGTCATAAAAATATAAATAAAACAGTTGTACTTTTTTTTCAAGTCATGCGTTTCAAGAAGGATGCGATGTTTTTTGAGACTGTCAACGTTCTTCTTTTTGGGATCGTATTTTGGAATGAACTCTACACTTAACAGCACTGCGAAACAGTGTTGTAAAATTCTGATATTGATTCTGGTTAGCAAACAACACTGAAGACCAGCAGCTTAGCAAGCACACAAGCAGAAAGCCGTGTAAGCTCTTAAGAGAAATGGATCTCAAAAAGTGAATTATCATCGAGTTAGATTTGAGAATACATACAGCAAAATGTGTCTATTTACAGGGTGACTAAATTCTATATACTTATAAAAGGGTAAATTGTATTTAAGTATCTTTCATCCTTCTAATTGATAATTTAAAAGTCTTTTTTTAGTATTCACTTGGACCTGAATAAAAGTATTGCTGTACATATATAGTATGTAGTTAGAGTGAGGGAAAAAGATAGCAGCATTAGTTTAGCAGTTAGTAGAGAGCCCTATACTGAAAAAGTTTTGGAACTGCAACAGGATTGCCTCAAAATAGTCGAGCACGACTTTTAGCCAACGCTCAGGATTCGATTTGTTATGATTGAATTCGTGAATTATGTCTATGATTCGATTATGAATCTATTGAATAATACATGGTATAGGGCTCTGTTTTAGAATATGAAGTATAGAATGTTAATACAAGAGGAGGATAATTCAAGTTCATATAGTTATGTTTCGGATTCGCTTACGCCTTGGCAAGGGTGATTGGGAACGCTTGAAATCAACACTTGGCATTGCAAGCTTAGCATTATGAGCTGAGGCTGGGGCTGAGGCTGAAGCGGAGGCTGAGGCGGGTGCTTGTGGTTGTTGTTGTTGTAGATGTTGTTGTTGTTGTGGTAGTTGTGTTGTGATAGCTGTAGCTGCAGCTAAATTGTTGTTGCTGCTGCTGCTGTTGTTGTTGCTGCTGCTGTTGTTGCCGTTGTTAATGTTGTTGCTGCTGCTGTTGTTGTTGTTGCTGACTGAGATTAAATTGGTGTTGGTGATGTTGTTGGTGGTAGTATTGGAATTGTTGGTGGTGTTGGTAATGGAATTGGTGGTGATGGTGGAATTGCTAGTTGTGATGATAGCAGTGACTGTGATTGAGTCTGTGACTGAATTTGAGTCTGTGACTGATACTGTTGCTGTTGTCTGTCCAACATTGTTAAGCGCACCTGTTGAATCCTGTTGTTGCTGTCGTCCTATGGTTGTTGTTGCTCCTGCAGCTGCTCCTGCTGCTGTGGCTGCCAATTGTGATTGCGATTGCGAGTGTGCCTGCGACTGTTGGCCAAGTTGACTGCCACTCAAGCTGGCAGCAACGGCGCCCGACTGTGATGCACTGCTGGTTAAATGCTGCGTTTTGCCCACAATCAATGTAACCTTATCAGTGATCGACTTGAGCGTGCCCACAGCCAACTCATGCGTCACATTCTCCAGATTCTTTTCACTCTATCGAGATGAAAGATATTTATTAGTCTTTGCAGTTGCATAAAATGGATTTTAATCAGCTGTGTTCTACAAATCTCTACAGATCTTGATAACAAACGAAAAGTTAGAATTCTTCAAATGTGAGATATTTCTAATATATTAATGCCTCATATTTTCAATGTCTTTATAAGTTTTCAAATAACTATCTGAATGTTAAACTGACTGATAATGTTCAATTCAAAGATATCTTTTAAGTTAAAGTTGTTCAAACTTTAAACGATTGTGCCTAAATAGTATATGTGTTTGAAACGATAAATTGAAGTATATTGAATTTATTTAATGCTTCTTTTAAACTTATTTCCCTGTTCATCAAATTAAAGGGTAAAAATTTTATGGCAAATTATTGTCCGTTCTGTGCAGGACATTTTCAAAGACAATTTCAATACTGTGAGCAAACGAAAGATCTTTTTGTGGCTTACTACCCAGCCAGCAATTTACGGAGCGCTCCGAAAAGAGACTCCTAAGATAGCACCTTTTAGAAGTGCTTTCGGAGTGCTCCGAGGCTGGAGTGAAAAGGGACTCCTAAAATAGCACTATATATACTGACTTACTAATACAGTAAGATTGAAGTATCTTTAGCCATTGGAATAATGAGTATTAACAAAAGTTTTCCATGCACGAAGCACATCAAAGAAAATCTTAAACCGGAGCAAATTAACAACTTAATTAATTAACTAATAATAGGCGAATATTGTAAGAGTACAGTCCAAATTTAAAAACTGATATTTTGTTGTATAGTTTGGAATTTATGAAATGTTTCGAAAATGTATTCCATTATATGCTTTTGGGAGAATACTTCAAAAAAAGCAATCAAATAGTTTCTGATGTGTCTTTTCGACACTTTCTGTTCTGAAATCAATTGAGTTTTGTATAAATATTGAGGTAACTTTGAGGTCCTATCTACTCAACATAAATGCAAAGTGAACTATATTATTAAATGGGCGAAAGGAAGGAAGAAACAGGAACAAGCCTGATGAACTTTGTCAAACTATTAACAATTGGTTTGTTAAGAGTTTGATTGTGATGTAAGATTGAACATTTGAATTCTTTGTATCTTTCAATTGTATCTTTCTAGAACTTGTTTATTTCTGTTTGACTTTTTTACAATAATGTTGTTTTAAAGGCCATTTTGAAGGCCATCATTTTGTTGAAAACTGATGAAATCTTTGGATAATTTCGATTGTTGGAGGGAGGCTTGTTGAACACACAACTGAGAGATGAATTAAAGTGTAATTTTGTTTAGCACTTAGAGCACTTACCCCATTAGTGCGAACCGCAATGAGCTTGTCGCCAATAGAGAGACGACCATCGACTTGGGCCGCACCGCCGTCCATTAGCTTTGTCACGTAGATGCCATTGTCGCCAGGTATGTGCTGATTGCCGATGCCACCGGCAATCGAGAAGCCCAAACCTTTGCCCCCTTTAACTAAATCAATTTCAATCACCTTTGGCCCCGTCGGCATTGACATTGCTGTTGTTGTTGCACTGCCGCTATCCTGAACATCAGTTGAGGCAGCATTGGCGGCAGCATTTGCGGTGGCTGTGGCAGCTGTGGCATTTGTGGCTGTTGCAGTTGCACTTGCAGCACGTTTTCGCTTCACATGCAACTTGACAATATTGCCGGCCTTCTTGAGAGCATCCACAGCGGATGCATGTGGCACATCCACAACGGAAACATCATTAACAGACACAATGATATCATTAATGCTCAATCGTCCATCAGCAGCCGCTGCACCGCCCGGAATCAGTTTCGTTATATATATCGATGTGTCGGTGCCAATGTGAGGATTGTCCGTGCCACCGGCAATTGAGAAACCCAATCCAGAGTTGCCACGCTCCAGTTGAATGTCCTCATAATACCAGCTATCATCGCCATTCACCTGCAGAGACAAGGATCCAAAAATTTACATTAAATTTCAATCATTAACGACAGTAACATTTTCCATATTTAACAATTTATTGATGACGTTTGTTTTTGTTATAATGATAATTTGGACAAAGGACAAAACAGTTTGTGTAATTGATTAATTGATTAAGAATGAATTCATTATTACTGTTGTTGCTGCCGCTTTGGTTGCTGGTTGTTGCATGCAACTCAGTAATTGTAAATATCAATATTTATGTATGCGTATTACAGTTAGCGATAATCAAATACATTTACATATGCTTTTTCCGCACCGGATGTAAACAGAATAAAAGACTAAAGATTAACAGCACAGAATATTCACAAACACAAATTAAACAGATATACATATATAAAGTTGAACACAGTTGAATGTTTTTTTTCAACACAGACACAGAGTTTGCAATTGACAATTGCTTACCTTCGTTGAGGATGCCTTGTGTAGCTGACAATTTGTGGATCGATCGAAAAAAATAAAATCAAACACATATTTACTTAAGATTGTCAGTAAAATAATAACTAAATTATTGTCTTCAACCTTTCCCTTATTACTGGCTAACAGAAAGATATTTTCCTCAACTACAATTGTTTTCCAAAGTTAAGATATATTCCGACATTATTCCTGCAGTGTCGTTTAGTAAATTGATGCCAAGAAATTAAGGCAGATTAATATCTCCTAAAGAAATGATATTTCAAGCTTTCTTTGAGCAATGCTGGCCACTTTCGTCACTAGTAAATTATTGCCGAGAACTAAAGGCAGATTAATATTAGCATTCTATTTATTTATAGTAGTTTTCTGCTAAAGAAATCATATTTCAAGCTTCTTTTGAGCAATGCTGGCCACTTTCGTCACTAGTAAATTATTGCCGATAACTAAAGGCAGATTATTATTAGCATTCTATTTATTTATAGTAGTTTTCTCCTAAAAGAAATAATATTTAAAGCTTCTTTTGAGCAATGCTGGCCACTTTCGTCACTAGTAAATTATTGCCGAGAACTAAGGGCCGATTAATTATAGCATTCTATTTATTTATAGTAGTTTGCTACTAAAGAAATGATATTTCAAGCTTCTTTTGAGCAATGCTGGCCACTTTCGTCACTAGTAAATTATTGCCGAGATTTATAGGCAGATTAATATTAGTATTCTATTTATTTATAGAAGCTTTCTACAAAAGAAATGAGATTTCAAGCTTCTTTCGTCACTAGCATTTTCATACAAATTTTTAAAAAACTATAGAAAAGTATATTTGATGACTAGATACATTTTATTTTAACATTTCCTTCTTTGTTATACAAGAAACGTCTTTCCTATTTCGTCTGAGTATAAGTCGAAATTATAATTGAACTTTAATTCATTTAAGTTTTTAAGACTGATTTTCAGAATATAGTACAAATATTAAGTAAATGTTGAAAAACTATTACCTTTTATTTGCACCTAGTAATAATAGTAATCATAAAGTTTAACTGTCAATTTCACAGTTATTGAATTTGAAATATATTCTGAATTTGCAACGGTTGCCCAACCCCAAATAACGGTAAGTGCCCCACCCAAAATCAATCCATGCAAATAACAAATGTACACTTGTTTGTGTAACAGAGAGAAAGAGAGAGAGAGAGATAGATAGAGTTGAAAGTTATATAAATATATACTCTACGTAAAGTTACAAACTTTCCAAAATTGTACAAATTGTAACCGTTTTAAACGAAATGACAATGTGTGTGTATGTGACACACCCACACACACACATACACACAGAGTTGGGGACAAACGCACACGCGTTTCATAACGAGTTCAATTGATTAGCAACAAAGTGTAAATGAATTCATTAAGCTGCCACATGCCGCAAGCAACTGCACGAAAAAAAAAATACAAATTGCAAGCCGAATGCAAAGTTGCAACTGCCAGTGCAACTGCCACAGCCACTGCCACTGTTGCCTCATTACGCTGCTCACGTGCGATGCGACGCTCAAATTGCTTATTAACCTTTTGACTCTTTCGACTGGAGGTCAACTCAACTCAACTCAACTCAAGTGTTCGCCAGCTACGTGACATGAGTAATGCTCGACATCATCATCATCATCATCAGCTTCCGAAATTGGAGCAATTTTATAGCTACGCTACCCCAGCAGATAACGAGAGGCAAGTTAACAAGAGCGGTAGGTCAGGTTTTACTTAGTCTGCATGTAGTCTGTTATCTCCCTATCTCTATCTCTATCTCTATCACTATCTCTATCTCTATCACTATCACTGTCTCTATCTATATCACTTTATTTATCTCTATCTCTATATCTATATCTATCTCTATCTCCATATCTATCTCTATATCTATCTCTATATCTATATCTATCTCTATATCTATCTCTATATCTATCTCTATCGCTATCACTATCTCTCTCACATACCAAATCCTCTATTAAGTCATATCTTTAGACCTACAGGAATGTTGCCAAAATTGGACAAACTGGTTCGTTAACAATGTTTTTACTACTAGTCTAAATCAAAACCATTAGGAATAAATATATTCACATTACTATACTATGATTGATTGATTAAAAGCCTATATCATATGTATAACAAGTCTACAAACCAATATACAATAAATTCACATACTTTCGAATCAGAAATATCCACAAACTGGATGAAACCTATCTAAAACCAGATTAAGTCCACGAACTGATTCAAAGAGGTTCTCTTACTAATTCTTTAAAATAAGAATCTTTTAATGTATTTATATTTTAGATTTCTAAACTTTTTCTGGATAAAATGTATAGAAATTAAGATATAATTTCAAATAATTCTCAGTTAATATTAAGAGAATTACATTTTGAATGCAATGATATAAATTCCGAGCAATCTTCGAAATATCCCCATCGACTGACAAAAGTATTAATTAACTTTTGATATTTATCTAATCTAATAAATTGAATTGACAAACTATAAATTTAATTAAGTACTGAAAGCTCATGGTCTGGGATCAAAGGGAAATAAATATCGGTTTCGGTTCCGTTTTCGGTTCCAGTACGTACCGAAAGGACTATATATATTTCGGGTTTCGGTTCTTGGTTTTGTTACTGCCTTTGAAACGGTTGTTTTATTGCCTTGTTTAAACAATTACATCACATTGTCAGCAATTGTAAGGTTTTACTACAAGGTCACTCGACTCGACTCGTTAAGTTTAAGTTTAGTTAAGTACATAAACTTAAATAATGCGCTCTCCTTCACTTATTTACAACCGCAAAGATATTTTCAACTGTTGTGGTTTTTTGTTACCTCAAAGGCCGCAAAACAAATTCAGTTATACATTGTACGCTAACAAACACACACCCTTACACATATATGTATGTATATATTATCGGCAACATAGTTGGTTTAGAGCTAAACTCGCTATCTTATCAATGCGAGAATCATATGCTTTCGACTATGCTTCCAATTGCTGAATGTGTGGTAATATCATTTCTTTCAGTTAACAGATGATACGAAGTAGCTCTTGTTAACGTAACATTACACACATGTACATTATAATAGAAACACTTCACAAAAAAAGTATGAAATACGCTCTCCTTTATTGGGCTTACTTGAAAGATAGAAACAAGTCTTTTGAAATATACCTAGATATCCTTAGGTTTGTTAAATTATTTATTTAGGGTCGTAATTTTTAAGGTCTCTTGTTAAACTCTACGAGCCAGATAAACTCTTATATAAGCTAAGTTCGTTTATTTCCAAAAACCCAATTGGCAATGCAATTTGGATCCAGTCTTTGTTACTTTATCTAATAGGGATAGGGATAGATAGATAGGGATGATAGTACGACCTACAAGAAAGCCAAGTCTAATGTGCGGGGGTGAGTATATTAAAGGGTGAGTTAGTAAAAGTGTAATAGTGGTTAAATGTGATAGTTCAAATGTGACTAAAATATTGGGCTTATGAAATTCAATCTATTTTTGGATTTGAATTTATTTTTCGATGAATCTATTGTGATTATTATGGGTGTACCATATGTAACCCTGCACGTACCAAATATGGCTCGGTAAATTGCCACCAAATGTGAATCGAGTACAAATTTGTCGGGTGTCGGGTGGATACTATGCTCTCTTCTTGCTCACTACCTCCCTCCCTCCCTCTCCCTCTCGCACTCTATCTTCACTCTCTCTTGTTATATGGTATGTGGACGCTTTGACGTAAAGCCAAAAGTGCAAGCGCATATGTGTAAACAAAATCACAAAACATTGACTACATATTTGTCTATATATTCCACATACCACATACGTTATATTTACATAAATCGAATCGACACCTGCACACAATTGAACACCTAACCGAACCCAAATCCGAACCAAATCTTACCAAACGTGGTTCGATTCATTCATTCAATTCATTCGTCCTCCAAGTCAAGAAAGGTAAACACGAATACAATTCATATACATATTAGAATAGGACGTGCCTTGCTTCAAGAATTCGTAATCAATAACTTTATTGTATATATATTAAGTGTATGTGACTAATTTGTCAAACTTACTTTTCGACAGAAAGATATTTAAACAATCGTTATCGTGTTTATCGATGACTCAAATCTTGGAAATACTCCTGATCATAAATTTTAATTAAAGTTACTTTCGGAGTAAAAACTGTCTGACGAATAAATTGTTGATTTATCGATGACAGCTAGATTAATTATGAATATCGATAGATAATATTTTTTTATTAAAAAAAAAGCTCAGCTGAGTTGAGCTTGTAATTTTTATCATTACTCGATATCAAAAAGTTGTACACTTCTAAATATGTATATGTATATTGTTGATTTGTGTACTATTTTCAATTGAAATCATTACTTTTACACTGCTCTTTTTATATTGAAATAGTAAAATGATAATTCTTAAGATATCCCAACATCAAAGCATCTACAGTTAGAAAGCTTGCCAAAGCTCTCGGACTACGCTGGGTGCATTTTGGGTGGTGCTCAAGGCAGTAGACAAGACGACACAAGATCTATTTTGAGCAATGTATGCGAACAAGAGCGAGAGAGACCAAGAGTAAGAAGCGAGAGAGAGCAAGACTAAGAAGCAAGAGCAAGGCAGATGAGTTGAGCTGAGAGGAAGTTCACTGAAGAGCACTGTGTGTTGACGCATTCACATGTATACGTAAATATACGTTACATATACATACATACTTAAATAGGTGACATTATGCGTGGCGGCATGCGTGAATGAGACAGAAGCGCAGCTGCGAATTTTGCATATTGTTGTTGTTTTTATTGCAATGAATGCACACCCATTTACTGACTTGATCTACGTTTACCCACACACACCCACATTTCCAAGTGTCTGTATGTGCGCGCATACGTATTAAAGAAATTACGTTACGCATGCGTAAAAAGACATTTGTTAAGATATCTACGCTGCTGATATTTAGCAAGGCAATTCAAATTGAAGAGAGGTGATCTACAAAATAGAAAAGAAAACTCGTTGTGCACAGAAACTGAGAATTTCTTGTTGTTTTGTATACATTTTTGTTTTATTTGTTCTTTTTATGCTGGCTGAAAATGTCTGGCGATATATTTATAAATAAACCATGGAATCATCATTTCGAGTGTGTGTATAAAAACCAGCAGCTGCCAAAAACGGAAATTGCATAAACGCTACTTGTAAGTAAAACGGTTGGCATAATCAATTAATTGAATTCAATTGTAAGTTATCAAAATTCAGTTTTCCTACAAGAGTCATATGTGTATGTATGTATATTAATTTGTTGTTTTATTTCTTGCATTACCGAATCCAAATTAAATAATGATGAGACTTTCTTAATGAAGCCACCGCCGCTGCCACCGCCACTCCCGCTGCCGCTGCCATCCTGACGCTTCTTTTTGCGTGTAGTCATATTTTATATTATCACAAGGCGCTCTCTCTTCAAGCGCTTAACGTAACGTAACGCACGTAACGTAACACAAACAATCACAATCACAAATGCCGGTCGCGTAAACGTTTACGTTAATTGTTGTTACGTTGCAATGTTTCGTTTTGTTACGTGCTAAATAAACACAATTAAGTTAATATATGTACATGTGTATTTCGTACATACATACATATACCGAAATGCATATATGTATATATATGCTAGTATATATGCACGTATATTATATCAGTTACTTGCACTCTCGCCGCGTGACTCACGACTCACTAACAAGTGTCATCCACAACAACAACAATAAAAAAAAGGGAGTATGAAAAATAATAATAAATAAATAACAACAACTAATAAATAAGTTTCGCTTAGAAGCGGCGCGTTATTAACGTGAGCGAGTTCGAACTACAACTATCGGCTAAAAACTTGCTAGACACCATGCAAAACTGTTTCTGCTTCTGAGCGTGAGAGAATCTTCTAATCACACACATACATACATACATACATACATACGTATAGCTTAGGCTTTCCAAATTACATATGTACATATCTACGTATATTTATTTATTGTTTGCCACAGCAAAAAGCACACACAAAAAAATAAATAAAATACACAACTCTCGCTCGCTCGCTCGCTCGTGCTCTCATTCTCATTCTCTCTCTTCTCAGTGTCAACGCCGACTATTTTGGTATTTTTTGCGCTACGCCTTGCATGTGTATAACCTACATACACACAAACTTGTACACGTTTGAGTGTTTGTGTGCATGTGTGTAAACGTATGTATATGTATGTGAATCTGTAGGCGATTCTGACGAATGTAAAAAATGTAGCGCTTAAAACAATAATTCAATTTCTAACTGCTCACAATGTAACCACTAACTAAACATTGAGTGCACTTTGTTTTGGTATATTCTTTGTATGTATGTACGCACACATATCCATGTACATATATGTATAAACATTAAAAAAAATTGTTGTTTCTGGTATTTTTCGGGTCACTCTTGTTCACACATTTCTATGTGAAACACGCACATTTTCACTAGCCGTTCGCATTGTTTTGGCAAATAGTTATCGTAGCACAGGTTTTACAGACCGTTCATATATATTTTGCTATGCGTTTACGCCGCAATTATGCGATGCCTGTTTTTTTTCCCGTGTTGTGTTGTTGGCATTTTTCTAGCGAGCCCGCGACTGACTAGAGCTGCGAGAGCGTTCGATTGTTGCCGTGCCCATATAGCCGGCCATCTCTAGCATGCTAACAAACTATCGTCGCGATGTTATGGTATGCATAAACGGTTATATTACCGATGTTGATGGCCCTACGGTCACGGCTGGCAACACCGTCTCGTCACTGTAAACTTTACAGGTTTTAGAACTGCTTGACACTTTTAATGTTGGACTACCGCTAGCACTGCACGAACACCTATTTAATAATTACATACGATTGCACATTGACACGCACTACATAGAAGCATAGACGGTTTATTTATAACATTTTTGACTAGGGAGTGACGCTTGCGCTTGATGTGCTAGAGGTGGAACTGAGGCTCGATAAATTGAGCCAACTTATCGATGTTTCATCTACCCTGTTCATACGGAAATCATTGCGTGAAATATTTACACGTATTTGGCACACAAGACTAACTGAACTCAATGAACTCTTTTTTTATTCTTTGTAGCAGACCCCGCCAGTGTTTTTAAATCAATCTTTAAAACGGTTGTAACTAATTGGACATATTTTTTTCAGCAACCTAGACCCCTTATGGTCTTACAGTCTCTAAGAATACAAAAACGATCGGTTTAATATTTTTCAAAATTTCAATACTATTGGTTATTGAATTTGATAAAATAATAGAAACAAGTTTACTATTTTTAAAATCAGCACTCCACTATCGATAGCGAAAAAAATATCGATGTTTCATCGATCGCATTTGTAAGTGTTGACTAACGCTTGATGATCTTCGAGCAGGGTTGATACCATGAAAGGCGCACAACTTTACAAATTCAAAGGGGAATGTGAACAATAATATTAAACAAACTACTGACTTTTAACTACTTATCTATTTACATAAATTAACATATGGATCGCTGTGAGCATTTGTAAGTAACAAAAACATCAAAATAAAAGTAAAGAACATATCCAAAATAGGTAATTAACGCACACAGACACACATAGGCGGCTTAATAATAGTTATACAAACCATAAAATAGGAACATCATTCAAAACAATTCGAATAAAAACTATTAGATAAATTTAATTATTGTTGTTTTTAATGTCTTATTATTATAAAAATACAAAATATCGTAACATTAAAATATAAATTATAACAGACATGCCCAAATTGAAGATGATTATTTAAAACAAAAAAAATAAGTAAAATAACTTTTTATTAATTCAGATACAAACATGTCTGGTACATATGTATGTATGGTATATGGAATGTGCACATGTGAAATATAGTTAGCTTAATGACTTATTTAAATTGAAAAGAAAAATGTGAGCGTTATACATGATATTGAGATAAAAGTAAAAGGAATAGGTATTATAAAATAATATTATTAAAGATATTTACATTAACTGGCAACTACACTGGTTAGAGGTCAAGTTTATCTTTAACAGAGCATTCAAAAAAAATATACTGTGCGAGCAACAACAACAGTTTTAGCGGAAACGGAAACAAGCGCCATTGGCGGCCATTTCATTTCAGTTCAGTTCAAATGAAGTGCCAAAATTAAGCTTAATTAACGTCTTGTGGTTTTTTTCTGTGTGATTATTAACATCCGGTGTTGGGTTTTAGTTTGTGTTTTGTAAGCGGAATATGGTAACTGCTTATGGTCACTTGGTCTTGTTTTCTTGGTCATAATCACCGCACAAGTACTATTAGTGTGTGATATGACTTTTAGCTTTTGGCAAAAGAAACTAATTACAGCCACTTACTATCTGAGTCCCGATTCTAGTTGTCGCGGACTGTGATTGCGTAAGGTGTTGTTGTTGTTGTTGTTGTTGTTGCTGCTGCTGTTGCAACTGTTGAACCACTTGTTGCTGCTGCTGCTGTTGCTGTTGCTGTGGAGGTGGGCGCGTGTTGCGCAATTGTTGAATTGCCGCATCATCGGCAGTGGCATCTTTGGCATTCTCACAGTCTGACTCAATGCGCATGCGTTGATTCTGCCAAAGAAACAAGCAATATATGTATATTTATGTATATATAGTAAATCAAGCAATCACAAATAAATTATCATATCAATTTTGACACAACTTTGCCAAAAAGATTTCGTATACACTTATTGTAGTTGAATGACATTTACTTGAGGTGGCAAAAAATCTTCAATTTCATTTCCCTTTGCACTCAACTAACTTACAAGTCTCATTGAACCATTTGATAAAGCTATGTATTGAATAAAACAACAATCAAATAATGTAGATCTTTCCAACAAACAAAAAATACTCGTACGTAGATAGTTCAATAGTTGAGTGACACAAGCTTAAAGTAAAACGTGTCACAAATATGTATTATCCCCTTTTTTGTAGAACATTTGCAAATCAAATTAATTTTTCTTTAATTCTATTCAAATTTGAAACATATATTTTGATTTTATTTATGGATTTCATAAATTCAATAAACCATTGTTTATTTAAGAAAGATTTGTGATGGAAAGTTATTCAATGAGTGAGCTATCAAAAACCGTTTTCAAATATTCCAAATCCTTTTTTTTGCAACATCAAGTAAGTGTCATTGGTTGGATTTTAAAGGTTCCTTACATTGGAACAACAGCAGACGTAACTGCCACCGTCGCCATCGTTATCATTATCATGTTGCTCCTTATCTTTTTTATCCTGCGCACGTGATTTGTGCTGCTGCTGTTGCTGCTGCGGCGCTGACGTCGGCGTCGGCGTAGGCGCTGCTGTTAGCTGCTGACGCCGACGTCGACGCATTCGCACCGGAGACCGAGAGCCGACGTAATTCGAGAATCGACGTCGCGAATGACGGACAATTGACACCCAATCGATCATTTTGCACTCACTTATTCGATTTCTTCAAGTTTCACAAATTTCAATGTTTTCTGCACTTACAAACAACAAGCACATTCTATCCCTCTCTCTCTCTCTCTCTCTGAGAAACTGCAAAATTGTTCTCACTGTAATATTGAAATAAATTATAAAACTCTGACAACTCTCAAAACAAAAAGTAGCAACAAGTTGCCAGCTTCAAACCCCCCAAAAAAGGACTTACAAAATGGCAGCCAGATGTTGCTGCTTGTTATTTGTATGTGAGTGTGTGTGTGTGTGTGTAACTGTAACAAATGTTGCCATTAGAAACGTGCTGACTTCTCTTTCTTTCGCACACACCCACAATATGTTATGTATGTATATGTATTTATTTCCTTAATGTTCTTTATCGCCAAGTTCTAGCTTTAAAATCTGATGTTACGTGCCGGGTTACGTATACGCCATGTTTCTCACTTTTCGCTTGTTCGCAACGTGCAGACATCTACAACATGTTTGTGTGTGTGTGTGTATACACACAGAGTGAGTCAAAAATATTGGCACACCTCTAACCTTTTAGTTTGTTTATTACTAATGTCTTTTAAAGTAGTTAACTTCGAGGAAAAGTAAGAATATCATTTTAAATAGAAAACATTTCATGGAATTGGTTCATAACTTAATATTAGGATACTCAAATTCATAATAATAAGACCCCTTTGTACTTTTTAAAGTATAGGGTCAAAAAATGTAGTGTCCTAATACTTTTTGAGGCTCATTGTATGTACATATGTTTGTACTTAAAGTTCACATGTCGACCAGACAAGAAAACATCAAATGAAAATCTGTTTGGCAACTACATTCTTAGATACAAGCTGCAGAGCACTGTTCAATTGATTAGAGACAGTCAAACACATCTACATTTAACTGTTCAAAAGCAATTCTCAATTATTCTAAAATAAAATTAACTATGGCTGATTTCAAATGTCGAGAAAATTTTGAAGAACTAAGATTACAAATGGAGTTAATGGCTAATTAAATACGGAAAAAATGACCTAGAGGAGTATTTTATTAAAAATCCTAGCAACACTTTTTATTATTATTATTTAATTATTTTTATCAAAAATGTAAAGGGACGGTAGCTCTTTAATTCTGTCAGACAAATTTCAAATCTAAGGTTTATTTCTATTTTATAAGAGCAATTTATTTTTTTAATTTAATAAGTAGATTTCATCTTATTTTGGATTTTTTGGAGTTATTAATTTAATTAAATAATAAATAAGTAATATATTAATTTAGTTAGTTTTTAAAGTTTTAGTTTTAACTAAATATATATGCAAATCATTTCTTTATTTTGAAATTTGAAATTTTTGCGACTCGAAACTATGTTCAAAAAATAAAATCTCTGACATTTCATTGGCTTCTTTTAACTTCCACCAAAATCTTAAGATATTTGTCAAGTTGATTACTGCCCAATCAAGCAAAAGTCTATTCATTTCTTTAGGTTATCAACTTTATCAACTGTGTCTATCCTAGGGGCAAGGAGTGTACTAATGTGCTTTGGGGTGAACCTTATTTCCTGTATACAAAACACGCGCCCACACAACGTGTACACACATACGTACAGACGAGTGTATTTATGAGTCTTAGTGTGTGTACCTGTACTATCAGAAATTCAGAATTTTCATGTCACAATGTAAATTGTGTGTTGTTGGGGAAATTCTTAATAGACGAATTCCAACAATTCGTTAGTGAAATTGATGCGATAAGATTAAGTTTAGATTGATATATTTGGAACGATTAATCAGAGGACAATTCTTCCCTCCTCCGCCCCTTGTTTCTACCACAACTCACAGAACAAAAGCGGAAAAGTTCAGAAATCACAAACAAGAGAGAAAAAAAAGACGCGTTTCACAGCGTTTCCATCGAATGTGCGCGAAAAACTGGCGAAAACAAAGAACAGAAGGCGACGACGTGCGGCAGTAAAAGAAAGCTGCCAAAACAAAAAAAAACAGAAGCAAAAGCAAAAGCAAAAAAAAGGAAGGAAATAGAAGAAATACATGTGTGCATATGTATAGCTCGATTTGTTGTTGGCTTTAATAAGTTTCCCAATGCCAATGAAGAAAATCTAAACTGAACTGAACCAGAACAACACATGAATGAAAAGCCCAAAGGCGAGTGAGTGAGTGAGTCTATCTATAAGTAAAGACACACAAATATTTTGTGAAAACATTGCCAAGGCAAATAGTGTATACAAATATGTATACACTAGTATATGTACATAATTACAGGTGAAAATCTCTTATTAACTGCGACAGACAGCACAAAAACAACACTGCAGAGATCACACTCAACTCAACTTTCAAGTCAATTAGTTGAAACGTTAAACATTTTACCGAAATCAAAAATTAACATACTTTACTTAGCAAAAATCATAGGTTTTTAAATATGGTTTTGACTTTGTTTTACTTGTTTTATGAGCAAGTTAAATGAAAAACAAACGTTAAAAAATTAAAAAAATAAATATATGAACTTTTCTTATGTTGTCAAAACTTTTACTTGACTGACTGTATATACAAACATATGTACACTGATGTTAAACAGCTGTTTGCCATATGAATCTACACATTATTATTGTACACAGAATGTATTAAAAACGAAATTTATTGAAATGGAAATTCAACTATTTTGAAGTATCAAATTTTAAGTCAAAAACAACTGTGGATTCTTGGCATTGTAACTAATTATTTAGATCCAAAAGGAGCTATAATTTGTATGTTTTTGTATGTATCACATTTGAGCATTTCCATAGGCAAATTCCCAGACACACGCACTAACAAAAAAAAAAAACAAGGAGCAAAAAAAGTGGTAAGTCAAACTTAACCATACATATGTATATTGAAAATGCCGGGCAAGAATTGCACGCGATTCTGATACCGTTATGCGTACGCATAAGACAGAGGCAGAGACCGGGACCGAGACAGAGGCAATGACAGATACCCGTGTGTGTTAAAGAGACAAAGACAGCGACAGAGTCGAACGAACACGCGAAAGTTGTGCGACTTGACACGTCGACAGCGCTGCTGTTACTGCTGCCTGCCACACGCGCCACAAGCGATGCGACGCGACGCGACTCGACGAGACGCACCAATTGCCAAAAACGCCAGCGTCAACGTTAACGCCAACGTCAACGCCAACGTCAACGTCAATGGCCAAAGGCATCGTTAGCGGGCTCCAAATGGGCCGGGATTGGCTCTATTTGGCAAGAGGGAGGAGCACTGTAGGGCTAATATGGGATTTCAAGATGGTATTGCTAAACAATCGAGATGACGTTGCAGGCAACGTCTTATCAGCTCGGAGTCACATCCTTGACACAGACATGCTTATCAGTTATCGCATTAGCTGTTAACACTTATCAGTGAAGGCGACATCTTTAGGCCTCTAACAAGTTGGTACACATACGTACACATGTACTTATGTATCTGCAAACGTATTTGAGTTGGGTTACGTTAACGTAATACGCATGTCGACAGCCCTAGACGGAACCTCAGCCTGGAATCCTGAGCCTGAGCCTGAACCACAGCCACAATTTCGTATATCGTCCGTAAAATAACAAAAGGACGGCGTCGGCGCAGGACAAAAAAAAACTGAAAGACGGATGAGGCGTCGAGTCGCGACGATGCTCCAAACAGTGTTGCCATTTTAGCTTCAGTTAACTAGATTTCAAATCTTGTTGTTGCTAAATAAATGATTTAAAATCTGGCTATTTTAAAAAAATATTCGACTACGCTTTTAGATTGTCAGATAAACACTTTGAAATACTTTAGAAATAAATTATTACAATTTGTAGTTTCGTCATTTTAATATTGTCGGTCTTTTATAGATAAATAAATACAGAATTCTGAAAGAAAATTAAAATCATTTCAATAAAGTCTTTGATATCTTTGATATATTGTATGAATACAAGATTTTTTATTTTAGTTACAAAGTTATGAGCTGTCTTTTCATATTCTTTTTTTTACACATTTTCATACTATGGATTTTATATTTGTATATATATTTATACACTGACAGGGAGATTAAATACAATTTAGACAGAAAAAATTAAGAATGAAAAAAAATGTCGTCCATCTAGGCCCGAGAATAGAATTTTTATATTATAAGATTTAGTCAAAAGCATTTTTACTGTAGATTTTTTTTTTAAAACTATTTCTAACTAAATTTTTTCATAATTATAAAAATGTTAATACTATAAATATTGAATTATATTTATTTTTTTCAGTGATGATATTTCATTTTGGTCACTAAAATTGTGGCAACACTGTCGTATTTGTAAGCACTATTGTTATATTTCTTAATTTATTGCGAGCCTGTTTTTTGTAATCATATTAGCTATTTAGCATTAGAAATTGTGGCAACACTGAATCCGACAACAATAACAAGAGCGAACAAATACACGAAGGCAAAACCGAAACCGAAACCGAACCCGAAACTAAACCGAAACAAAAACCGAGCGCAACAAAAATTAACGAACAACAATTTGTGTGTTATGCCTTTGTGTCTATGGTGTTTTTTCCAGCATGCTCCCGTTTTGCGGCCACTGACTGGGTCAACACAAATCATGTTGCTAGCCGTTGGGTCCTTATCAAACTACAAAAAAAAAACTCAAAGTAAAAGAGAAAGAGAGAGAGAGAGAGAGAGAGGGGAAACAAACACCTTCGTGTAGGTGGTTGATCCGTAGCATATGGATTTGGGTGTGTGTGTGTGTGTTACAGTTGCTTGGCTACCAAAAAGGCCATCACACAAATCCTAGGCTATAGACCATGGTGGAATTACTACAAGGTGACGTATTCCGACGTGGTGAGCAGCTACTTGCGGTACAAAAATTTCGGAGAGAATAATTTAAAGAGTTGTACATTGAATATGTCGACTTTTATTTAGTAAACACTATCAATCAAACTACGTCAGTAAACGGATATCTTTTTCGTTATCTTATGATGCAGTTTTCGACAGTTATTCTTAAAAAAAATTCACCTCACTAGGATATACCTAATTTTTCATAGTTCACTTTATTCAACGCATATGTCTTAGTTTTCTTCACTTGTCAATTGAAAATAATTTTTTTACCACACTAAACCATGCCAATTTGCATTATTGTTCCATAGATTTTGAAAAATCACATAAATTTAGAGCCAAGTCGGCACAAGTTAGGAAAACAAATTTTTGTATTCACATTTGTCAATTTAGCTAGTTGCATTTGTTAATTTAAATATTCTTAAAAGGTTATAAATTACGGCATTAGTCAAAAAAGATAAACTTAATTTCGTAATTTAACGTGATTTTTCAAAATTTTGTTGGTAAAAAAATGCTGAAATTTACTTCGATCGAAATATGTGCCTGATTTTTTGCATCCAAATATGCACAACTAAAAGAATTTATTGAACGAATTTTATAAATTTTAAAATATATTTAATATAGGATGGATTCAATATCAATGGATCAGATATTGGGTAACTTGATTCCTTTCTAGTTAAAGTAGTTTTGAAAAGGACTGAACCATCCGGAAAAAGGCTGAATTGGCAACTTGATTTGGTACCTTAAATAATTTTACCACTAGCAGAAACAACTGCTAAAATAAGGTTTCTCGAAAGAGAGCAGTTCTGATAAATACGTCAACTTATAATTTATTTCACCTCAACCAAAGGCAAAGCAAAAGAGAGAGAGGGAGAAAAGGAGTCATGAAACCTAGGAGCGTAATCTTAGAATTATAGTACAAACTGTGAAATTGCTTTGCATTGCTTGAAACGTTTAACACCTTGTTTTGGTTGAGCTACTTCCGGTATAAATATTACTTTGCCTTGCATGCTGGAACTTAACTTTACGCTGTTTAACCTCACGCAAACATAATAACCTCAATTCGTGGCGTGTCCAAAAATATACAAACACAAATATAATTAGCAATCTATTGCTGACACTACCGTTCGGCATATTTTAATGGGGGGAAAATGTCTTAGGGGCAAGTATGTCTGTTTTTTTTCCATAACAATAAAATTTAGTCTCAATCCGATTCGATATTTATAATAATTATTATGTATACGTGTTTTAAAATAAATATATAACTTCTTTATATAAAATTGGATCTGATATTCAAACTATTTCAATTTTGTGACACAAATTAAGACATTTTAAAAATACATTTAATTCGATTCAATACATTTAGAAATTGTATACAAATATCTGGAGATTGGATATTTGTGTCCCCTAAAACCAATTTTTCGTTTTTAGACCCTGTACTTTCTATGAAGTAGAAGTTATATAACTAACTTCTGTGCTTATCAACTGATATTTTCATAGTAGCGCCATCTATTAAAATTTCTGGTACGCAACTTTAAGAACAATCTATAGTGAACACTTTGCACTCAAAATGTACAGGGTCTCCAACTGTCGAGCTTGCTCCACCGTAGCTTACTGAATTTCGGTTTAAGCAACTTTGGCACCTCTGAATATCTTTCAAAATCCTCTGTAATTAATTAGTAAGTTCCCTTCAGGCATGATTCACTATCAAATTAATATCTGAAGCATTTGTATATGGCATACTTCCCGTCAAATACCTCAACTGATCCTAAAAGTATGCCAAGATGTTCTGTAAATACTAAGAGCGAAATTTTGGTAATCTTTGATGCATAATAGAACACACACTTTTGATAAATATACCATTCTTAATAAACAAACAAAATTTGACAACATATCTGTCAACATTTCGTATACGTGATCATAAAAGAAAGAGCTGGGAAAGACAAGCTTACATTTTAAAGGGAATTCAGTTTTTTCAAATCATTTTTTAAGTAAATACATAGCGGCAAATATAAAAACATGGCAATGTCAACAATAATTTTAATCAATCTTAAGACAAAGTAACTCGACCCCGTTTATATACGATCAGCTTTTTGACAAGCAGTGTTGAACAACGCCAGTCTTTTTCTGTCAACTTCATAATTGTTGTACAATGAATATCGCCTCAAGGATTAGATTAGCAAAATAACTCTAAGCCCTTCATTTTAAATGTAGTTGACGAAGAATGGATTCTGGTGTAATGGATCCTATGCTTAAAGTTAGATAGATTGACAGATATGCTATAAAGCATTATCTAACTGGCGTGTGCCGCAAATCTCTAGATATTTACTGCTTTTAGAAACTATAGATCAGTGTTAAACGAATATATTTAAATAATAAATATTTTACTCTTTTTCATTTAAATAAAAAGTGTAGTTTATTTGGTTTCAAAAACTTTAAATATTTTTAAATTCTTTCAGAAAATATTTTGACATATACAGGTTGTTAGAGATTTGTAGAACATGCCTGTATAAGTGATAATTAGAAAATGAATAGGCGTGTTCCGGATCGAAAGCGTAATTCAGAACACTTTATGCCTGTAATTTTGAGTAAAGATTTGCTAGCCTTTGCATTTTGTAATATGTTAGAATAGATAGAGTAAATGAATATATGTATGCATAATGATAGTGATAATGTATGTGTATGTTCTTACCAAAATCTCTTCCAATTCAGTTTTAAATATTCTGCTCAAGGCCTCGGCATGCGCGGCCGCGTTGACGTTTTGATTAAGATTTGAACTTGGATTGGGATTTGTGGCATCGTTGTTAAACTCATAGGCACAATTGCGATTAAGATTGGAAGTTTTTATAAACTGCATAAGTAAGTTGAGGCAAGGCACGCGTTAAGTAAGTATGTTAAGTAAATAGAAGATATATAGTAGTTATAGAGCAGTATGAGAATAGAGTGAAGATCATAAATTTGATAGATAGTAAGATACTTAAGTATGATTAGATTAATGAATAGAAAGAAACAGAGCTAGATAAATAAGTTAGGCATAAAAATATGTATGAAATGGAGTAGAAGATATATATACACATGAATGTATGTAAATGATTGGAAATGTACCTAAAAAAAACAAAGAATTTCCCCTAATTTTTGGTTAAGTCTAGTTTGTCTCGAGGGAATAACTACGATTCAATACTACAGACGGCACTATAAAACGTATCCCAAATAAGAACATATATATTAACTGCAATTTGGAGTTCAAAAACAGAAAGTCAGTCAATCAATGAACCAATCAATTATTAAGTTATTCAATCAGTGATTGAGCAATTAACAAATCAATTGATATATATCTAAACTAACTTGAGTTTTTTAGCTCTATCACAGTTACTACTGAAGCAAACTTCATCTATTGATCAATTTATATGTCTGATCAGTCTACACAATCTTTATAAATACATATATAATATTTCTGATCATTATATTAAACTTACATCGGCTATCTTCGTAGTCTGTCCATCCTTCTCCCACTTGGTCGCAATTTGCAAAGTTTCGGCGGTCTTTTGTTGTATGCTTTTTGAGTCATCCAATAATGTTAATTCATAGAATTCTTGTATATCTGTAATATTCGGAAATAGAAACAAATTAACAAAGGTTAGTATGCATTATAAAATTGAATAGTTATTCTCGTTTTATTTTTCTATGTTTAAACGAACATTTTTAGTAATACTTTGTTTTTGAAACAATATCAAAAGTGTAGATTTCTATACCACTGAAAATATCTTACGTACCTACTCAAATCTTTAAAACTATAAATTATTAATATTTTTGACATGTGCGTGGTCTATAATAACTTTAACTTTAATCTGTAAAATGTGATCAAAATTAATTTGAAAGTAAAGAAAGCTGTGCTTTATATTTCTTGTTCAAACTTTCTCTCTGTTAATTAAGAACTCCCCCATTCTATCAGTTCTAAAATAAAGCATTTCATTAGTTTATTCTATAATTATATATTCTCCTGCCACAATGAACTTGCATCTTTGAAAAGTATCGCCTTGATTCTTCTCAGTGTATTTATTTCACATACCATAAATGAAAACAGATCCTGCCCTTCATGCCACATAAAATGCTAAAGTCAACAAATTGTTTACAATATGCAACACTAATAGCTGCAAATCCGTGTACAAATCTGGACGATTCTTCGGAAACAAAAGGGATAAACTAAGAATTGAGCTAAAATTTAACACACCAACACACTGAATACAATTTGAACTGATGGAATTGTTCAGTTCTTGTCAACTGAGGGAGGGAAAAATGGGGAATATGAGGTACGGTTAAGTTCTGTTTTCAGGTCAACAATGGTGCCAGAGGTTTTGGGTGGGGGGATTGGAGAATGGAATGGAGACGTATGCATTTCAGTCTAACCAATCAATATGTTGCGCTATAAAAGAAAATGAAAAAAAAAAAGTCAAGTGGCCTAAATGTAAAATTGAATGCTCTCATTTAATTTCCTGTCGACGTCACAGCAGCTGCCAATATCTATACAGAGAGACAGAGTCAGACAATGTTGACGTTGATATCAGAGCACATACATACACTGTACATAGATATGTATCTACACACACTTATGCACAATGTGAAATGGAAACGTTTGTTTATGCAACGCCAGGCACTTGAAATAACGACTTTATCAAGTATATCAAGTTATAAGTGCTTCTAAAATGCTTCCTTCTCCCTTAACAGAGGCATATTTAGCCTGACTCAGCTAAAAGTCATTCCTACCACACAGAAGAGCTCACAATTCTCAAAATCATACCCGACTGGAACTTGTACAGTCAGAAGACTCAATAAACTTACCATAATGTCAACCTAAATCGCAAGTTTCATTCAAAAAATATTTAAATCGAATTTAATTTAATTGCAAGGTCATTAATTGATAAAAAGAAACCATTTTCATAAAATCAATGGACATTTTCTTAATTTTGGACAGATTTCTCTTAATTTCAAGCTAAAGTAAATTTCGCAACATCTTAAATTGTTGAAGAATAAATCCAATTATATTGTCTACGATATTATACTCTGTTTTGAGAAAAATATATATTGCAATACTTGATAATTCCACGTAAATTTAAGCGGTTAAAACTTCGGAGCATTATTTTAAATATAGGAAAACATTTTTCGATCGCTAAGCTCGCTGAAATCTCGGGAAAAAATGTGGAGTTGAAATTAGGAACATTTCTCACAGCTATAGCCGCACCTTAGCTATCGATCATTAGGACATTTTCTATAGGAAATTGGGAAACGTTTTAAATTTTTCCTGCAATTGGACCTCAAATAATAGTAGTACTTATACTCAGTACTTTATAGCAATTCTAAACTTTGACATCCCCTTTAAAGAGCTTTCAGTTGGAATATCGCAAAACACAGCCCAATTGCACAATAATAATGTCTTAGCTATGTTGTGTGCTCGATAGCTTTAACCGTTTTCGCTGCAGCGTGATATATCAGTGAATCCAGAGTTTTGCATATATAAAATATAAAGTAAATACTTACCAAGCAGCGCCTGAAATAAGCGAGACTTAAAAATGCGGATGACACGTTCGATTGCAATACGCAGGGCACGATCCTGAGGCTCTGACAGACGTGCATGATAGTCTTCGAGAAGTTCAAGAGCTCGATGAGCTTCTGCAAGTGGGAGAACAATAATTAATCAATGATAGGCTTATTTATCAAGAAATTTGTATTATTTTATATTATTTTATCAAAATAAATGAAAATTTTGAAAAATTGTGTAATGATGGATAGTTAAAGTAAAAAGGTACTTAAACTGTTTAATTTTTAAACTTAATTGTGAGTTAAGATAGCTTAATTCAACGCTATATAGCTGCTATATTTAGGGAGTGCTCTATGTAACAAGTTAGTATTTATTCGTAAGTTAATAACTTTACGCTCAAGTCAAAGATAAAAACGAATTTTAGAGATACAATATTATATAACTTTATATAATTCGGCCCAAGGCTGCAAATCTTCAAAACTTTCGTTGCGTTTAGTGTTTTGAGCGAGTTTCATGTAGTTTTTTTTGATATCACGAAATATATTCAAGAATTTTTTTCAAACGTTAAGAGGGAGATAATTTTAAGAACTCTTTATGTTTACGATCCGGTTCGACTATCTCCAAAGAGTCGAGCTAAGGCGGCTCAGAAATGGTTTGCAGCCTCCTATTTCTCCATTTCTTTCCCTTTGATTTTTGGCAAAAAGAAGATAAAGGTATTTGTTTCCATCCGATAAAGGGAGACTATTATTTTATCTGATTCACCGTTTCTTCATGATATTCTCTCTTCTAATTCCTTTTTCCTTTCTACATCTTGTTAAAGTTATTAATTTTATTCCCTCCTCTTTTCTCTTCTATCTATCTCTTTTTTTCTCCCTCAATTCCCATCTCTTCCCCTCTATTTTAATTCTTCATCCTGTTTATAATTTCCACATTTATAGAATCGTATAGTGTCGCATCTATTCGTTTTTTTCTATCGTTCTATTCTCCTTCAACTCTCTTTATATTTTAAGCGTTATAATATCACATTTTCCTAGGCATTTACCTAGACGATACACCTGCATAATATATGGCTCACTTTGTGTATCAACGAACTGTTCATCCGTTGTCAAATCTTTGCCCGCTTCTCCCTGATTCTCCATCTGCTGTCTTAATTCGAGATTCGTTTCCTCCTGTGGCTCTTGGTCGATTCTCTGATTTTCAATAGCCTCCATCGAGCTGCAAAAGCGACTCAACTCAATGCGCAGACTTTCCGAGCTGCTGGGAACTGCACTTCCCAAGGAATTCAAATGTGTTCCTTTGGGACGCAGCAAGCTGGTAGAGATTGCCTCAAATTCTTCTCGGGAGACATCATCACTCTCGGACTTGTCAAAGTATCCAGACTCGACATCAGGTGTACGCTGCTCGGCCGACGAGGATAACATATGACCATATTCGAGTAGATCCTGTGCCGAATAGAAGCATTCAACGGATTCGCGTACATTGTCATTGTATTTGGCCAGCAGAGGCTCCTTTGGGCCTGAAGCAGTTGCAACTTCAACTGAGGCAGGTACAGACATGACATCGATTTCGACATCGATTTGTCGCTGCTGTTGTTGTTGTTGCTGTTGTTGTTGCTGCTGCAATTGTTGCCGTTCTTGCATTTCTGTGGCTTCCGTTTGCATTAGCACCACCAGCAGTTGTTCATGAGCCTTATCGATTTGCATAATTGGCACATCGGAGGAGTTGTCATCATCGTCATCGCCATCATCATGATCATCATCATCTGGCGATGAATCCTCATCGACATCATCGTGAAAGGTCTTGTCATCGCTGCTAAGCAACTCCTCATTAGGATCGCTGCTTTTCTCCCTATCCGAATCCGTATCCGAATCCATTATATATTTATGCGAGAATATATATATATAGAATGCTTTT
Source organism: Drosophila putrida (assembly GCA_037043535.1). NCBI lineage: Eukaryota > Metazoa > Arthropoda > Insecta > Diptera > Drosophilidae > Drosophila > Drosophila putrida. The sequence goes on from JBAMBI010000615.1 coordinate 353,508, forward strand.
TCAACTTATTTCCGAGCACTCAGTACTTGGCCAGCGCGAAGACAACGCCATACTGCTTTATAATACCCATCCAAACTATCCAGAAAGCAAAACCACTATTGGTGGTGGTGCCTCTGTGTGTCCAATAAATCAATAAAGATTGACTTAAAAACAGAAAGCACAAATCCACACCCTCCTTTTTGGTCAATACCTGCTGGCCAGGTTCAAATACCAACTATTTATGCTTAACCTGTCTATTTGTCGTTGGTCTGTTGGTCTGTTTCCAGTGCCGATTTGGGCATCTTTGGGGTCACCGCACACATATGTATCATTATGATGACATTGCCATAAAGGCGACAGACTTTGACCAACAAATATAGATATGTACATATATATACATATAGTACGGTACATGTAATTTATTACATGAATGTCTTTGCCGAATGTCTTTTGTAAGCAAGTCACATGGTTATGTTGACCTTCATTTATTGCCCATTTCAAAAAGTTTGGCAACGTTCACATCAGTTTTTATTTTCCTTCTATTTATTGTGCTTAGTTTTTGGTGCAATGGACATGCCAAATAATGTGCAGACTTATAAAGATATGTCTCTTTATATACATTTCAAATTACAATATTACGTATTTTCTTTAAATGTTTAACGTCATCATCGGACTCCGGACTCCTCAGATCAAATTGTTTAGTTTTGAAAAAGATTCTATTGAACTTTTGCCACATTGAAATGTTTTCAAATATTTTGGAATTATGAATGTTGTAAATTTGTGCTTCAAAGTCTATCAGAATATAGTATGATTAAAGTTAGTTGGTTTCGGAAAAAAGTTTGAATCGGGAAGTTTGAACTAATAAAAACAGTTTTAGGGCCAATTTGGCAATGTCAAAATAAGTTCTCAAACATGTAAACATTTGAATGCTATTTAACAATGATTTCATAGAGAAAATAAAACATTATATTTTAAAAGCTAAGAAAATATTAATGATTAACTTTTAATTGTATGGAAATTCAATTCAAAAGATTCGAATTTAAACTGTTTCTTAAAAAGCTTTTCGTATTAAGAGATCGATTTGCCAAATTTAACTTATCTTACACATTGAGAATTCTGCCCTTAATCAGGAAAAGTATTCATAACACTATTTTACAGCCAAAATGCAAAGGGAATCAAAATATTAATTTTGTTTCGGATTTTCGAAGTTGCTTCAACATTTTTGAATATACTATAAATGCATTTCTAATCATCCGATCAAGCATTCTAATTAAAGGTAAGTAAATCTTCTACAACTTTCACTCAAGTTGTATTAACATCGGTTCTGTTTGATGTTATCGAGTTTAATAAGTTTGTGTGAATTTTGAGTTCTCACATTTCACATAAAATCAATAATATTTTGAAAAAAAAACTAAACTATTGATGCAAATCCAACCATAAATGGCAAAATAAAGCATATTATAAGTGATTTTCTTTACATTTCTTTTAAACATTTTCTTTCCATTTTCATCGTATTCTAATTTATCATTTATTTTTAAAGTCTTTGTTTCTAGAGGTATCCTAATGGTATTTGAAGAATGCGAAAAAGAATATGTCTATCATCTATAAGTTTAAATTTGTTTATGCATATCAAATGATGTTTAAGTTAAATATTATTATGTTAGCCAGTTGATAGACTTTCTATTAAATTGTTTACACTTTTATAGAATTCTATAGAGTTCATTATTTATTTATTGTATTTAGTCAATAAACCGCAAAATGTTTTGTTTCACATAAATAAACAAACGAAAGCAACAAATAAAACTGTGAAATCTAAAAAGGGTGTTAAAAATATGCTTACCTTGCTTTTTCACTGGCATTTTCTGGCTGTTGTATATAATGTATTTAATGGTGTTTGTTATTGTTGTGTTGCTTTTGATTTAATTGTTATTGTTATTGTTATGGTTGCAGCTGCAACTTCAGATTTTTGTTTATGTTTTTTTTGAATGTCGTTAAACTCTATTTATCACTGTTGGTTTATAAGCTTAGCTGTAATATTTGGTATAGTTACGAGCGTTATCCGATTGTTATATGCATATAGAAATACACATGTACATACATACATATATATTGCATATATAAAATTATATATTAGCTGTCTGTATATATTTATTACAATTTTAAATATACATGTTTCAATTTATTTCAATATTATATGTGCTTTTTATGTGTTTTTTTCTTTTACTTCTTCTTTTTTGATATTTTTCGGCAGTTTTCATTTACATTTTCTTGTTTTTTATATCACACAGTCAGAGTGTATGGGTGTGTGTGGGTGTATCTGTGTGTGTGTGTTTGTTTATGTGTGTGTAATACTGACTTAATATCATTATATTTCGCATATATTTTTTTTAGCCAATTTTAATGTTGCTGCAATCGACACATCTGGAAAAAAAACAACAACAGCAACACAAAATAATGCAATATTCAACAATTGGAATAAAGGAGTTTACTTTTAATTGATTTTTGCACGTTTTATTAGTTATGACAATACGCACACACACACACACACACATACAATATACATGCACAAGAGCCTTAGCTCTGAAAAACACCAACAACAAAAATAAAAAAATAAAATACGTAAAACGTTGCGATGTCGAAATTTTTGTCACCCAAAAATGTTGTTTGTGGCTATTGTCTGATTTTGACCGTCTGCCGTCTGCTGTCTGCTATGACCAGGCTATATGTATGTACATATGTATGTATTTATGTGCGCTTCTTTTTGCGCTATTTCAGCAAATTCTCTTTCACTTCTCAACAGAGCAGACACACACAATCTAAATATATGTACACAAATATGTGCATACATATGTATGTATATACATATTATGTTGAACGCAGAAATGTATAATTATTTTTGTAAATTTGTCCATTTGTGATATATATTTGAAATAGTTTTAACGAAGCGCTGAATAACTCAATTGAAGAACAACACAACTCGTACTCGTATTTGCAATCGTACTTTAGAACCGTTATGCGTGGCACCCGCGCCCCCCACCATATAACAACTGACTGAACGTGCGAGCGAGCGAGCGAGCAATTGAGCTGCTACCTAATTGCCTGTTTGCCTTTTTCCTCGGAGAGCGGAACAGTGTTGCCAAATTATAAATCAAAGTACCGAAAAATGCGATCTGTCCAAAAAATAGCTATAAATACTTGAATAAAAACAAAACAATTTGATAATGCAGCTATAAAATTTCGGATGTCTCTGGCAGCCTTAAATAGCATTTGTATTATTTAGTATCTACTAAAAGTGCCCAACCAAATAATCACTGAACTGACAACACTGTTAATGAGCGACATTCTCAGTATTTTACTCTCTCACGCGCTCAGCCCCAACATCCATTCTCTATGTATGTCAGTGTATCTGTGTGTATGTATGCGATCGAGACTGAGAATTATGCTTTTAAATTAAAAATAAGAATTTATTTGATATGTACACATTAATTAAACATTTTAAGCAGGAACCGTAAAAAAGAGTTTTGACTGCAAATCTTAACTAAAAAAATCAACGTGAAAGAAATAAGTTACAGCAACATGGAAAATTCGTTATTATCAATATCAGCTAAAACTATTCTATTCTATAATAATAATTTGTTACTCTTATTTTTAATTTTTATTAAAACAAATCAAAATTAAATCCCAATTTTTATGCATATAATAGTTATAAAAAATAGCTCCTAGTTTTGAAATTTTTACAAATGAATACCTCTCATTTAATGAATACCTTAACTTTTATTTTAATAATCAAAAATAAAAGTTAAACTCAAATATCTTTTCAGCCAGAAGGCACATTAACAAAATTTAAAACAATTCATGATGTCACTTTGTAACTTTTAAAAATTGAGATTTAAGTATTACTTTTGATTTAATCAATAAAAATTAAAAGTGTATATAATTTGCAGCTTTTAAATTGGAATTGAACAATCGTTGTTATATTCTAATTGTGTAATTTAAAGCTTATAACAGTTAAGGTCCCTGATTCCAAGTAAATGCAAGCCTGATTTATCGTAGGAAGAACTCAACAGCCGAAAAGTAGGCTATGACAATGTGCATAACAACCGAGACACATATAACAGACAATAGTTAATGTTTAATAAAGTGCAACTGATTATTTGACACCACAAATCAATCAAATCTAAGCTAACTAACTTAAGAAATTATAAAACAATTTGCATTTGGAATCCAAGGATTCATACTAACCATAACAAAAGCAATTTTCATATTTAATTTACAAATCAGTGCATTTCCATTGCGCCTTGGAGTGGAATTGTACGAAGAAGTCAAAGAAGAAGCCGAGCGAATGAGTGAGAATAAAAAAAGCATGATGAGCGAACGAAACGAAAACGCAAATGCCATTTTGTAGGACTGTGTGCGTGTGTGTGTGTGTGTGTGTATGAAGGGGCTAAAGTGGCAACGCCGGTAAGTTCAATCACCTCTTGCTGCTTGGCATTACAAGCCGATTACAACCTTCTTATCCTGTCGTTTGAGTAAACGGGCAATTGATTGCCGTCAGCCTTCGTTCTTTTTCGATAAGTAATTTCTATTTCGCTGCGAAACAGCAATTAATATAATTACACGTGCCACATGATTGATATGCACAATGAAATGTACTTAAATGCCAGCTTATACGTAAGACTTGAATAAAATCCAACGACTTAGGACACACACACACACACAAACATACTTATTAACAATTTGTACGCAAATGAAGCCAAATACAAATGTACACATTGTGGTGTAATCATCAACGATGTGTATATTTCATTTACATATATCTGTCTCTCTCTCCCTCTCTACACATGCATACATATGTAGGTTACACGTGCAGGCCACACACACACACACACACACACACGCACACACATGTATTCCTATACTAAATTTGGTTCAGGCCAGAGCTCATTAAAGTATGCTATAAAAAAACCAAGAGCTTTGGCCATTACTTGCCATTGTGTTAGTATATGTGCGATTGTATCTAAGTACATTTTTGATTTCCATTTCGATTTTTTATAAGTTGCCGAGCGACACCAATAAATTTATGCGATGACCTTGACGCGCATCGCTGGGTTGTGATTTGGTGCTATGTATTTTATATGCATCATGATAAACATATGTACATACATACATACGTACTTACGAAAAAGTATGCCAGGAAGTATTAAGTGATGTACTGACTAGTGATGCTCAATAATTAATTAGTTATACATACATATTTTTGATTAGATGTAGAGCAGAGACAAAACGTAAGCAATTATAACATTGATTTATTCATTTTTTTTTCTGCTTTTAAATATATGTTATTTTTAGATAAATCGACCAAATATTGCATACATATGTACATAGAAATGTACATACATATTTGTACTTTAGTTTTTTTTGAAGAGAAAGCTCCGAGCACATGAACAAATTTACATAAATACAGATTTTAATTTATTGTTTTATAATTAAACATTTCTGCCGAATTTGCCGCCAAAGCGATAACACTACCCTCCGTATCGCCCTCACCTATAACTCTTGCAGTACATTTCTATGTATGTAAGTATGTACGTGTATGTACATAGGTGTATATGTATTGGTGTTTATGTTATGCCTGCAGTTTCGAGTTGTTCAGGTCAAAACTCCTAGATGTATGCTCATGTATTTGATTTAAGTTTTATATAATTATATCAAGCTTGTATATACATATTTTAATTAATGTAGGTTTATGTTGAATGTTGAAAGTTTTCACTCACGAATAAAAAGTTGGACAAAAAAAAGGTTTGACGTTTTCGCGCACCGTTATGAGCTCACTGACACTCGGGCAGCTGATGCTGTGGCTGTCACGTTACACACACATACACAAAAGAGAGCGAGAAAGAGCGAGACACACACACACATAGGTACTTACATACTCAGCCATATACGTATTACATATGTATGTATGCATGTATGGTCATCACTATTCATTTTTAACAACATCCCTTGCGTGCGTACATAGATAAGTATGTACATACGTATGTACATAATTTGTTTGCTCTTATGTACCATGCATATCCAACTATGTACTCATATCAAAAATTGATGAAAAAAATTTAGAAAACACACACATAGACACACGAGAGGACCGTTTCTTTTTTCATATGAACACAGTTACATACATACATATGTACACACTATTTTCCGAATTCAACTGTCAATGGCAATTGCATGTGTGTGTGTGTAACATCAAAATATTGCAACTATCATTTTTAAATATCACAAATTATAATTTACATACACGCTCACACATCAAAGGACATGCGTTTTTTGGCACTGGCCTCAGGCTTTTTTGTTTAATATATGTAAATAAATTGCTGTTTGCGTTTAGCATGAAGCACGTTGAATATATTACGATTTTCTGCTCTCTCTTTTATAAGCTCGCAAGTTACTTTGGCTGCTGGCTCTGACTGCCTTTGCCTGCCTGCTTTCTGACTGTCTGTCTGAATGCCTGCCTCACATAATCAGCGCATGCGCATTGCATTTGCAGTGCGACCCAATGCCTCAACGTACCGATGTATGTATGTACGTACATATGCAGATTTGTTATTATGTATGTATGTACATATATATATTCAAATTGACTAAATTTATTGGTGCATATGCAAAAGATATCAGATATGCTTAGTTATAATATGGCATTATGCATATACATAATCCAAACTTCAGCGATTAGGTATTTTTAAGCCCTTTCGATAACATGACCGATGCCGGGCCTAGTGTGAGCCAATAAGTGTTGTCAAATCATCGGTAGAAGCATCGATAGTTTAATACGTTTTTTGAATAACCATTGAGTACTGCCAAGTGAATCGAAAACTATCGACAGCTTTTCAATTTATCCTTCCTCAAAGATCTCATCGCATCGATATTATTGATAGTATCATCGATGCTTTGTCTTTCGCCAATTATCGATATATATATCGGCGAGGAACGCAACAGCTGTTTACACTGTTTAAGTAAACGTGACCACGAGTTCCAAATTGTTGTTTGGACTATTGTTATAATGGCGAGGAAACGTAAAATACCTGTAAGGAAACATCATGGAATACGTGATCCCCTGCAACAAATCGAACAGAGAGAAAAGAAGTACGTACTTACCAATTGTTAAATTTACATGCAACAAACATATGTATCTTCTCTTAGACTGGCCAATGTAACGAACAATCCCCCAACACAAAAGGATGAACAGCTCGGCTCTTACAAATTCAAGGAATTTAAAAAAATTGCCGATGCCGCTAAGTCGGGAAAAAAACTAAAAATGGGCTGTATAGGTAAGGAGGATATACCCAAGACCACGACGAAAAAGAAAACACAATCAGTTCCTGTTGGTAATAGACATGCAAATATAAAACAGTTGGTGGATGAAACGGATGAGGATTATCTAAGGCGTGTTAATCGTATAACCAGCGCATCCTTAAAGGAAGCTCAATACGAGGCGAAATATGGAGTTAATGTCATACGAAATCCGACAACGGGTGAAATAACGCTTCAAAAGCGACCCAAAAACGAAATTGATGAACTCCTTAAGCAGAAGCAAAAGGAACGACGCTTAAATAAAAATGGACGAAAAAAATCAAACCAGATAGTTAAAAATCCCATGGATGCCAAGACAAGCAAAGAGCTTATTAAGCGGGCATTCAAAGAGACTGAAGATGAGAAGGATCCGGACGAGGTAAGCAAACTCTTGATCAAGGCTGCATCTCCCAAATGTGGGTAATGCTGAGGTTCCTCCTGGAGCCTTGTGCCAAGCTCTGCGAACCTTCCATACCTGCCATTTTGTCCACTTTTTTCAAGCTGTACTTTCTTATATTCAAGTATAAAATTTAAGTAGCTTCTGTTATTCTTTCAAAATTCTTTTGGAATCGCAAAATACAACTTTTACCGGATTTGATTTAAATTAAATATAAAATTCCAAAATACTTAATTTAAGTATTGCAATATATAATTAAGAGTTCAATACAGATCCTAATTAGCAATGGATAAGGAAAGGTTTTTGAATTATCAGCTAATAATTTTTAAATAATTATAAAATCTACCTGACTTTCTTTATTACTTCATTAGGTTAAAAATAGGATACTCTATCCATTGGGCTGCAATACAACTTTTTTCAAATTTGGTTAAAATCAGACTACTTTATCATATAGCTTCCATCTGTAAAAAGTTGAATACATGCTTTTAAAAAGTTATCTAATATCTGACAGGTTCAAGATAGGTTTTTGAAACTTTTCTCTTTATTTGGGTCATATTTGTATACCCATGTACTTATAACTGGAATTACCTTCTTTTACAGGTTGTTCTGCCAACAGAGTACAAACGAGATGTCTTTAAATTTGGCGAAATCGTTCATGAGCCGCCAACGCTTAAGACGCTGCCACGCAAGGCGAACAAGAATGAGACTGTACCTCGACCTGGCCGTAAATCAAATTTATTACTTAAATCGCTGATGGACACAGAATCCAGAAACACAACGACAACGTCAGAGGCATCATCCGTTAGTTCCAATAGTAAAGCTGTCCGCAAGAAGAAGAGCACGCCAACAAAGTTGCAATTAAAAGGGAAACGAAAAGATTTGCCAGCCGCAACAAGAAACATGCTGGAGGGGGAAAGGAGCAAAATGATTGATTTGTATCGTCAGCTGAAAAAAGAACAGACCGCAGTACGAGAATTGCGACAATAGTTAACATTGTTGTAATGTTTATTTATCTTTTATCAAACATTCAACCTTGGAACAAAAAAAAACAAAACAAAACAATATAGTACAATGTATTTGTAGTTCATCTTGTTGTTGCCTCTTGTCTTGCCTTCTATGTTTTTCTTTTTGGTTTCAGAATTTGAAGTTTCGTCAAGCTAGCAACACGCACACGGTGCAAAACAACAGAGGATAAATTAATTTAGCACCGCTTTGTCCACAAACCAAAAACTTCTTACATGGTAATTTTTAGAAATTAGTTTCATATTTGTTATTGTAACGATAGTTGAAATGGAACATGGTGTTTGTCCAGCATTGTGTGTTGTGATCCATTACTTTCTTTGACTAATTTAGGTACTTAGGGTCTCTACATTCCACCAGAGCTCTTTTGCAGCATCTGAGCGAAACGTTGTGTTATCAGCAAAGATGTATCGATAAATCGATCCACACAATTGCTCAGACACGTCTCTGTAGCATGGTCCAGTTTTGTGCTCGGCTTTCCAATGCATTTCTCCCAGCAAATCTCGTTGAACTCGTGGATCTAAATGAGAATCAAATAAGAAAATATTGGCATTATCATATTTGTACATATGCCTGGATACATAAGAGGTGCTCAAAAGCTGATTACGATAGAAATACATTTAAATTGAAATAGTTGATAATGAAAACATGAAATCTGAATACTAATTTCTAAAGTGGAAGATTCTTAGACAAAGACAACAAAATCACATTGCAGATTATAATCGCAACAAAGATAACTGAACATGTTGTTACTCTGCACTTCGGCATAGGCAAAACAACTAAAAGAGAGAATATGCAACATTCAGTACTTTCGGTTGTTTTTGTATTTCCTATTCTGAATTACATATTCAATAAGTTATTGCTCTTATCACTCTTTACGTACCTGTGCATTGACCTGTGCCTTTTGCTTCTCAATCATAAGAAACTCTTGCAGTTCCTTATCGTTGCCACTTAGATTCTCAAAGTCGGACATGGTTCTTATAAATTGTTAACACTTTTTGTTAAGTTTTCAGTGAAAAAAAAAGTTCTGTATTTTGTTCGCCCGCTACTAGGAATTTATTATACTTTTGAGGTTATATAAAAACTGACGGCAATAGAGCTGCCAGAGTTGTTAGACTGGCAAATGAAGAGTGTTGTAAAATATGTTGAAACGACTGGCCTGCCTAATTGCCATCAACAAGTTATCGATAGTTTTTGTTCAAAGAAAATAGCTAGACAAAAACAATCAATGGTAATAATGCATATATTTTTTTGTTCGTCTTTCGTTGTATTTACTTTTTGATTTTGTGAAGAGAAAAATGCGGATAGTTTGAATTTATATTAAGTGCGAGCAACACAACGAATACAATAAACTGCATATGAATGAGGTGCCGACGCAAACACAAACTGAGCCCAAAATAGGCAACAGCAACAACAAAAAACAAAAAAAACGAAGAAAAGATTCCACTAAAGTGTTATTGTTTTGGGTGTTGTAGTTGTAGCTGTGGCTGTAGCCAAGTAAATGGACCTGTAGATGTAGTTGAATCTGCACCTGGCATTGACTAAAAAATCAAGTGTATATATACGCAACTAGTAATTAGTACTGCCACAGGCGGGTGGCTGGTGGACGGAAGGGGGTCAACATTTTGGCGGTGCTTGCTGCAACGACAACCAGCGACAACCAGCACCACCATGGATGATAGTAGCAGTGGACGCACTTCGTTAGCGGATAGCACAAGTCTGGCAACATCATCGTTGCGCAGCGGCAGCTCCAATCAGAATATTGCCAATGATGGCCTTATCCACGTCTTCAATTTTTTGAAGGGCGACTTTGAAAAGTTCTCGCCAAGTTTGCTGTGCGAAGAGATCTGCACCACAATGTGTCGCCATATGGAAATCCTTCCGACGGCTCAGCTACTCTTCGGCATACGTGAGCATACTGGCAACAGCAGCAACAATTCCACAACGAGCATTGTTAATGTGAAGCACAAGTGGCAACTTCCTGGGGAACATTTGAGTTGCCAGGTTCGTTATTGCTTTCGGATGCGTTTCCGTGTCCCCGAGCTGGACAGACAGCTATCGGAGATCGATGCCAATTGTCACAAGTATCTGTATCATCAGACGCGTTACGATATGCTGCACGAACAGATCACGGAAATCCGTTATCCGGATCACAAGGACAAGGTGATGGGTCTGGCCGTCATGGATATGCTGATCGATAAGGAGGAACAGCAACTGCATCCCCAGGTTGTGGAGAAGGCTTACAAGAGCTATCTGCCCCGTAGCCTATGGCGTGCCCATCGCATCTTTGTCCGGGCCAAAATACGCAGCACATTTCGTCAATTAAGCGTCAATCAGCCCGCCGTGAATAGCCTGAAATGGCATTATGTCCATCAAATATGCCATTTGGCTCCCACCTATTTAACGGAACAGTTCAAGGCAACCGTCGAGTATTTTCCAAATGAATCAACAACCGAGCCGCCGCCGCCGCCAACAGGAAATGGCAGTATCAGCAACTCAACCCGGACATCCACAACAACACTAGTCACCGGCTCAAACACAACGCTCTCGACAACGGTCACTGGCAATGGTAATGGTAATGGCAATGGAAGTGGTGCAAGTGGAAATCAACGCAATGACAGTGGCAGCGATACACACACTCTTCGTGGATCTCATTCCCAGTCGCAGTCACATTCACAGTCACATTCACATCGCCAGCGAGCATTATCACATCAGCAGCCAAACTCGATACCAGTCTATGTTAGACTCTGGTTCCATGATTCATCCGAACCGGGACTTAAAGTGGCACGCGTCACATCTGAGGCGACACTTAAAGTAAGTAATTTCTCTATTCACTATTTAATTTGTAAAAAAAAAACATTATCCTCACATATAAACTCAATCTTTTTCAAGATCCTAATGATTATTATAATATATTAAAAGAATACTCAAAGTTAAAATAGGGTTTAACGATAAAAATATCTGAAAATTAATATTTGCTTCTTTAAAATTGCCTGAAAATTCATATATTTTTTTAAAAATGCACAAAATTCGTTTTCAAACGTTCGATATTAGTTTCTGTTTATTTTAATTTCACTATTCAATTTGTAAGATTTGGATATTTAATCAGTGACTGATTTCGAAATCGAAACTATTATCCTCACTTGCAAACTAAATCTTTTTCAAGATCCTATTGCCAGTTTTTTATTTCTCTTGTTTTCTAAATTTTCTTATATTATATTACAAAAAAATACTCAAAGTTAAAATAGAGTTTAACGATAAAAATACCTGAAAATACATATTTGATTCTTTAAAATTGCACAATATTCGTTTCAGAGCTTTTGGTATTATATTAATTTCAGTATTCAATTTGTAAAGTTTTAATATTTAAACAGGGACTGACTCCAAAACCATTATCCTCACATATAAACTCAATCTTTTTTTAAGATCCCAATGCCTGTAATTTATTTCTTTTTCTGATCGTGTATAATTCATATTATATTATATTAAACAAATACTCGAAGTTAAAAATTTAAAATACATATTTGCTTCTTTAAAATTGCACAATATTCGTTTCAGAACGTTCAATATTAGTTTCTGCTTAAATTATTATACATACTTTATATTGTTTAATTTGTAACTTTTAAATACAAGGCTGCAAACCTCAATAGTATTAAAGAAAGCTAGGTTTGGTGGTTAGAACCATAGAGAAGAATTTCGGTTTGGCTCGCAAACCGTTCTCTAGAACCCCAAGAACCCAAGAAAATATGTTAATCTCTCACTTGATTTCTATATTCCTCGAGAAACGTACATACATATATAAAGGTGTGCACTAATCTGAACTTGTTTCTTTAGAGATTCTATAAAAACCGATAGGAAAAACTTCAAAATACTTGTCACAATATTTTCTTCGTTGCAAGTTCCTGTCTAGAATGTTGTACTTACAATTATTAATATTTGCTAGATTTAAAGTATTTTTTAAATAATTATTTAAAAATGCGAACTTAATCTTTTTGCTTTTTAATTTTAGTGGAGTCTTGTTGCGGTGGTTGAGGACATATTCTCGCTGTACAAGGAAAGCGATCAAGTTGTGCGTATGGAAATTGTCGGCTTTCCCAAAGGTTATCACATGCGATTTGAAACCGAACACGAAATGAAATCATTCATATCCTATTTGGGCATTTACATAAGGTACAATTGAAATTGTAACTAGATAAATTTGTGAACTATAATAATAACTTTACACGCTGATTGATTTAGATTGACGGTGAAATGGATGCAAGATTTGTGTCCATCTTACAAGACACCATCGTTGGAGGAATTGGATCGTTTGTATTGCCATGGACCCATTGGTGGTGGTTATTCCTTCATGAAGCTACATGAGAACGGTGACAAATGTGGCAGCTACATAGTGCGGCAATGCGATCGAGAGTACAACACATACTACATCGACATCAATACACGAATGTAGGCATTAACATTAATATCTTAAGACAAACGGCCAGAAATGTTGTCTTTGGCATATTGAAATTTTGATACGCTCAATTTTTAACTGTGGTCCGATTTCGAATAGAAAATCTGTAAGGTTCAGATTGAGATATCTTAAAAAACACAAATAATTGAATATAATGATAGGATTCGATCGGTTCCGATATTAGTACTATATGTACACAGTTGACAGCCTAAAGATTTACCTGTAACAAATCTTATCACAGCTTGCAAATCGAGAAACTTTTATAGAATATCTTAAAAAACACAAATAATTGAATATAATGATAGGATTCGATCGGTTCCGATATTAGTACTATATGTACACAGTTTACAGCCTAAAGATGTAGCTTTACCAAATCTTATCACAGCTTGCAAATCGAGAAACTTTTATTTAGATTTTAATCGTGATTTTGATTGAACTTGTAATTTGAAATTTGCAGCGTGGCCAGAAATAGCGATCACGAACGCTGCCAGACGGAAACATTTAAAATCATACGCAAGGATAAACAATGGAAGCTGTCCTACAATGGAAATGAGCACATCTTTGATCAGCTGCCGGAATTGGCGCAGTTTATACGCACAGATAGCAACGATCGCTTACGTATACCGGCATCTAAATATGATAAGCCGCCGTTGCTGTTGCTCTGTTTGCCAAAAAACTTAAAAACCAAAAAGACTGAAATGGAATTGAGTGAAGCTGAGCTACAGCGACGAAATCCACAGATATTTAATCCCAAAACCGATCTGCAATGGTATCGAGGTAAGATATAAATAACTAAAGAATAATCTTAACTCTGGACAAATACAAAATTCAATATAGATATTTTTATTTTAAATTCTGATTTTTTTGATCTGAATGAAATGAATTTAAATAAAAGATAAAAATAATTAATATTTTTAATTTTATATATTAGAAAATTTTAAAAGTAGATTGAACAATAAAAGTTACAGCTTAAAATTTTTCCAAAAGTAGACCGAAATTATATTAAACTAAAGATTATAGAATTTCAATTCCATTGAACTACAAAAAGTCAGTTGCTAATTGTTTTTTCCCTTGCGATATTTACAGATTCGATTGATCACAGCGATGACGACAAGGTGTTTACAATGCGCGGCGATTGGATACAGCAAGGATCCTTTAAGGATGTGCCAGTCACCATGAAAATGCTGAAATATGATGCAAACTTTCAGGAGTTTATGCAACTGGCTCATACTTGGAGCCTGATACAATCGCCGCAGTTTATCAAATTATATGGCTTGACATTATCGGTGCCATATACCATGGTAATGGAGTACTCGAAATATGGGCCGCTCAATAAGTTTCTACAGGTGCATCGGGACATTAGCATGTACTGTCTGCTGGATGTGATGCATGGTTTAGTGCGTGGCATGCACTATCTGGAGGATAATAAGATAATACATAACTACATACGTTGTGCAAATCTCTATGTTACCAAATATGAGCCGGAGAAGTATGTGCTTGATGCCAAAATCAGTGATCCTGGCTACCCGCGTCCCTACAAACAATCCGAGTGAGTATAAACTAAATGAGAGGATAAACATTCTGTTACAAAATAATACTGTTTATTGGCAATACATCGGCTTATATAGGTACAATTGAATAAGGTGATATTCCAATGTAAATAGTTATAAATTTATTTACTTTTTTAATGTCGAATAAGTGCAATCGACACATAATTGTAAAAGTACAAGTTACATTATAAATTATAAATATTAAGTACTTAAAAATGCTTTAAAATTGAAGAAGAAAACAATATTATATATATATTGGGCAATAATAATATATATATTATATATAGATATATATATTTTTGTCTTTGGATAACTATTATATGAGATACGTTCGTCAATCTCATCGTACTAAAATATGTAAACTTGATTTCAATAGTTTTTGATATTAATATAAAATATAACGTAGTTTTATTCAACTTAATAATTGATTAATTAATGTTTAAATGTTTCAGAATATACTGACATATATATTTATATATTAATATTTGCGGAATTTAGTAAAGTTTTAATTAACATATCAAATTAATTTATACTTTTCTATATAACTTTATTCATATGTTGTATAATTTGTAGCTCACCATGGATTCCGACCAAGTACTATAACAATTTGGAGGCAGCCAAGCTGGACTCCAGCACACAGCTCTGGGCATTTGCAACAACCATCTATGAGATCTTCTCCCGGGGACAGTTTGCATTGGACCGTCTCAAACAGCGGGATCTAATACGCAATCGTACCATCGATGGAGGCATTTTAAAACCGCTGCATTCTGGGTTATGTCCCGCTGAGATGTACAACACCATTATGGATGGTTGGAGCGATGATCCCGATAAGCGTTTCAGTCACCATGATATATTTACAGGCCTGAATGCCATTAAGACCCGCTTGCAACGAAATTATGATGTGCCTGAAACTGAAGCGGAATCACGTATGTTTCAAAATAGAGAGAATGAAAATTTCCCTGATTTAATCCATTTCTTTACTTTTAGTGGAGTTCCCAGATGATGGCGATTATAATGGCGAATTTATGGCCATGAGCAATGGGCATTGCATGCCAAATGGACGCCATGAGTCCGAGTGCCAAATGGATGATGATACAAGTTCAAGGAATCTACTATTTAGTGGCCCTGGTGAATTCTTTGCGAATTCTCATGATTTGCCGCTGGTGATGCAGCTATCAGATTGCAAAGTGATTTATCGAGAGAAGGACAAGATCGGTCAGGGACACTATGGCACCGTTTATCGTGGCGAACTCGAATATCATGATAAGGATCGACCCACTGAACAGGTTGCCATCAAGAAACTGAAAACTGTGCAGGTCAACAATGATTTTATACGCGAAATTGACATAATGCGTAAATTGGATCATCCAAATGTGGTCAAATTCAAGTATTGGGCTGAGAAATCGCTGAGCATCATTATGGAATATTTTGAATTTGGATCGTTCATTGTGTATCTAAGTTCCCGCAAGCCAGATCTCACCAATGCCCGACTATTGACCTTTGCTTTGGACATAGCACGCGTAAGTTTCCCTCTTTGAAATTCAATTGACTACTTTAACTGAATCTCCATTTTATTGTTGGCAGGGCATGAACTATTTGTCCGGAAAGGGTTTGATTCATCGTGATCTGGCTGCACGGAACATTCTTGTCGATCGTTCATGTGTGAAAATCTCCGATTTTGGACTGGCGCAATTTGCGAATGCCGATGGTTATTACTATGGCATCAGTAAACGTGATATACCCATTAAATGGTAACCCTACAATTGCATATATTTCCTTTGATTATAACGTTTATTAATATGTCTTATGTAGGTACTCACCGGAGGCCATTGAAACCTGCAAATTCTCATCGTATTCGGATGTCTGGAGCTATGGCGTCACGCTCTTTGAAATGTTTTCGCGCGGCGAGATACCAAATCTGCCAATTAAGAACTCTACTCAAGATCTAACCCAAGAAGATTTTCTCAATCGTCTACGCAATGGTGATCGGTATGCTTAATCTGCCACAAGAGACATTTTTTGTTTGATTGTCTTATTTACTATTGTTAACATCTGTTTACAGGTTACCAAAACCGGAACTCTGCTCGGACTTTGTTTATAATGAACTGATGCGACCGTGTTGGCATGAAACTCCTAAATCACGTCCAACGTTTTATCAAATTATCCAAATCATACAAAGCGAAATTGGCGATAACGTTGCAAGTGCAACGCAGCCACAACAACAGCAGCAGCAACAATTGCAATTGCAGCAACCATCGCATCTCAACAGGCGCACAACATTAGAGGATGAATGACATGAATCGCTTGTGGAAGCAAACACAACAAACACAACGAATGCGGCAGATCAACAACAATCGCACAACAACCGACAACAGCAGCAGCAACAACAACAGCAACTGTAAACAAATTGAAATGTTTAAAAAATAATGATGCTGAATAATCACCTTGGCCTGGCCGTGTTGTGAACACGCAAAATATAATTGTTGAATGTTTTTAGTTTATCATTTTAAGATTGTTATACTTTTTATTTGAACTTAACACATACACACACCCCTCCCCCCACACACACACGTTTTCAAAACGTCGGACGCACGAGCTTTAATAGCCACCGAGTTTGATTGAAATTAAGCTTAATATACTTATAAACTATATATACTATAAACCATATGCTAAACTATATATATTTGTGTATGTACACCACTTATATACTACTTACTGTGCTATCATAACTACACACACACACTCTCTCGGTTCTTTTTACAAATCCTTCCCCTTAATTTTACATTTGATTTGTTTGATTTGCTCGTAGAAACATTCAAAGCATGTTTATAAACAATTCTCATTTTAGTTTGTTATAACTTTTAGACAACATTGTTAAATATTGCTTAGCTTGATGTAATTTTAAAGTGTACAAAAAATTGAATTGCATACATTTTAGACACACTCACACACACACACACAGACGCGCTCACATGCGTAGAAACACAAACAACACTTACACATTATCCTAATCAAGCGAATATTTTACGTAGTACTAATTTACTCAAAGTATACTATGTGCACATATAGATGATATACTACTATATATTAATATGTATACGTAAACTTTGTAAAGAACATAAAACTTTAAATAAAATTGACGCCATTTTAAAGAAGAGTCAATTATCTTTATATAAATATAGACACACACACACACATATGCCATTTTAAATCAATAAAATCAACGAATTGAACAACTGTGTTTGTACTTTACTATAATTAACTATCCATAAAGGAATATCGGGATCCCATAGGAAAAGGGAAAGTATGCAACTATATTTTTATCCGAACTAGTTAAAACAAAACCATTTTAGTTTCTTTTGATTTATTTAATGTATAAACATAAAAAATGTACTGTTTACTTTGTGTTTCGACAGTTAAATCGTTAATTTAAAACTATCAACTTTTAGCAATTTATCAACTTTGATGGAAAGAAAATATATATACATTTTTTTGTATTTTCAAAATAAGTTCTTTGATTATTTCTTTAACTAAGCCTAAAAGTCCAATTGGCTTCTAGAGGCAAAAAAGGTAAAAAAAAGACGTGGTTTCAGAATTGTACATTGCGTAAAAGGGGCAGTGAAACCTTTCCAATGACAAGCTATATCATATGTCAATCCGATTTTAACTAAGTTTGTTCAGGTTGTATAAGTAAGTTTTACTGAGATATTTTACGAAACAACAAAATTTTTAATTCCAAAAGGTTGATGTAGAACTGAATGTTATTATGATGGCTATATGATATAGTCGTTCAATTTTAATTAAAGCTAGCCACGCTTTACAAATATTTTGACCTGTGTAGAAAAAAACACCATCATTTAATTAATTGGGTATTCATTTTTAAACATAAAAAACTTGAAAAATAGATATAAAAATATAATTTCGAAAAAACAAACATTTCTTAGTTACCTTTTAGTTTATTTCTACATTTTTCAACTTTGGTAACTCATATGTAAGCAACTAGAAGGCGTAACTCCCTTTTTAAACACTCATATTATAGTTAAGGCAGTTATCTATCATATTTTAATTATTTGATAATGTTAAGTGGTTTAAAAGATATTAATTTTGCAATAAAAAATCTCAAATGTGAATGTTTTCGGTGAACATTTAAAAAAATTCTGTTCTCTATCAATTTAACAACAAATTTATAAAATTGAAGCGTAAAGAAAATGGGTTTATAACTGAACAGACATTTCTCTTATGAGCATTCACACAAATGAAAGAGATAGTATATAATAAAAGGAAAAGATACACCAATATCAACGACAGTTCAAAAGAAATTTAATTTGCAATTACATATTACAAACTTTATAGTATCAAGTATTTTTGTTATTATTACAAATGCAAATGATATTTATTCGATGAAACACGGTTCGTAGAAAGTAATCAGAACTTGATAACAGGAATATAAGTAATATGAGTCACTAAACTTGACCACCAAGATGATAATGTCTTACTCAGAGTAAATTTCACGGAATTTACATTGACAATTTCAATTTCACTTGATTGCATTTAATAAAACAATATATTGTGTAGTATATAACTACAACTTGAATTGATTTTTAATAAAGTATGCCAATAATTATTGTATTTGCTATCTTTATAAATACTACACCTTTTGTGTTAATTTTGCACAGTTCATTTTTCTATTTACCTTAGCTTCCACACACAAATGAGAGAGACAGCAGATAATAAAAGAATAGACACAGCAGTAACAAAAAACGTCCAGAAGGAAACTGACTAAAATGTAAAATATAGTACATTTGTTTTCGTTGCATATTAAGAAAATAGAACTTGATAATAACAGGAATATAAGTACATTATTCTGAGTAACTTTAACTGACCTCAACATGGATAATGTCTTACTCAGAGTATAATTAATGATTTCACACATAAGCAGTTGGAATCTTAATTGATTACATTTATTTAAAAAATACACCATATATTGTACATAGTTACTTGGTATAATTGTTTCTATAAAATATAATAGTTGTATAATTATCATTTAAACAGTGTTATTTACAAATTTCTTATCGTATAGCATGTAATCGAATAAATTAAAAAAATACAATATTTGCTATTTACACATTTGTGTAAATGGAAAACGTATTGCAAAAGAAGTTTCCTATTCTATATGTTTGTCGAGCGACAAATTTAAGCATGTAGCATAGATATAGAGTTATACCTAAAAACATATCTTTCAAATAAAAATAACTGGACATTGTAAAAATGGGCAGTTACTAATAATTAGAATAGATTAAACCAAACTCAGGATGCTTTGTCGTCTTCTTTCTGGTATATCATATCATATCCGTCCATATGCTATTACTTTTTAAAATAAGTGTCGTATATATCATATGGAAACCGGACAATACGCAAGGATATATACACACAATTTGAAATAACTTTCATTCTAAAACAGTTGCGAATACCAGTTTTTGCTGCTGGTTATATCTTAAGACATCCTCCTTTTTTGTGGTGTTCTTCATGAAGCAGCAGTGTGGATTACTTTTTATAAATCCTTTTCCTAATTTAACATATTCTATATGCTATATTGTGCATTTGTGTGCTAGGAACCCTCTGTTTTCTTCTTTTTCAATGTTTCCAAAACACCCGCAAAGTTAGCCGTCTTTTTCTTGGCCGACTTCGGTGTGGACGTTTGGCTTCGCACCCGCATCTGAGTCGGAGCAACATCGTCACTGAAATCAAAGTCATTTGCCTTTTGTGGCCTGCAAAACCATAAACGAACAAAATATTAAATAAGTTTTAGATCTTTAGACTGAATACAATAGTTATGCTGGTTTCTCAGAGGCTCAAAAAGCGTCACAAAGCAATTTATACTGTGGACCCAGCGTTACTTACTCTTGTTCGACGGCTTCTGTGGCAGCTTCCAATTCCTTGTTGTTGCCACTGGCGCTAGCGTCTGGCGAGGGAGCACGACGACCAGGGAATTGCCACTGTAGCTCTGGTATATTGCCAGCTTCTAGCATTAGATAGTAACTTTCCAATTCTTCAGCATTTGCTGAGAATTTGTCAGCTGCTGTGGCAGTTTCCACCTCTGTTGACATCTTTCGGCTTTCGTCTAATCACAAACTCTTTTGGCAGTACTTAATTCGATAACTGTACATGTTTCGATTTCGATTGTTTCACTAGTGCTGCAAAGTACCGCACATACGCGCGCTTTTTGAATCCTAGGCCTAATCTTAATGGCATATATATTTTTGACAAAAAAAGCAGCTTTTCTTTATCAAACCACAATATTAGCGAAATCAGTTAATCATGCATGTGATTTGTAGATTTATTTTTGCCTGGAAATTAATGTTAAATTCGAAAATATCTCTGTTTGAATTTAACTAGACTTTGAAAAATGGACTAAAGAATTGCAATCAAATTGCTTTGCCTTTATAAATTAAATGTAAGACAGACGACAAAACAAACTAATCAGACAGTCTATAGAAGAGATATTATAGTACATTACTTGCAAATTTATTTAATTGGTAGGTTTATCAAGATAGAAACAAACATATATGTATATAAAAACATATTTATGTATGTTAGCCCGAAATCTGGCTATTTTGATAACTGATTTGATAACTTAATAAAAATAATTTACAGCCTATAGGTGCACATTTAAATAAAGGAAATTTTGAAAAAAAAATGCAGTAAGCTTCGGTGGAGCAAGCTCGACAGTAGAAGACCCTGTACTTTTTGAGTGCAAAGCGTACACTATAGATTGCTCTTTTTTGCCAAGTTATTGTCTCTTAGTCTCTGAGATCTAGGAACTCAAATAAGGGGCAGGCGGACAGGCTATATCGACTCGACTGTTGATGCTGATCAAGAATATATATACTTTATGGGGTCTGCCACGCTTCCTTCTGTCTTTTAGACACACTTTTTTGCACAAACCTAACAGACTTATTTGTACATTTTTAAAGTTAGGAAAATGCTATGGATATAGCTTACTATACCTTTCGCTTTAATAGTAATGGGTCTGTCTTGGACGAGTACAGAGGTTAAACGAGCTTTAGCAATATGTTGTAGATGAGGATTGTAAGATATGTTTAATTGTGGACGATTTGGTCATTGATTAAATTATAATCTGAATTTTTTTCTCCATAAACGAACAAAGATATCTAATCGATGTCAAAATAAATATTTCATTACAAGCTAAAATAAATAAATAAACAGCTTAGAAATTATTCATTATATTTTTTATTTTTTGATTACTAAATTCTTAGAACTTTATTCAAAATTATCATCTCATTCTTATGCTCATTTTAACTGGCTTACATTCATCCATCATCCAACGTTCTCATTCTTAACGCTCTCTCTCTCTCTTTCTTTCTCTCATTCTCTGTCTCATCGCATGCAACGTTCTCTCGTCTTGTCTGCGGAGCCGTGTTATTTCTCTGGAAGGGGATTCACAGAGCATAGACGGGAGATAATCATACTTGAAACAGTTTCCATCATCATCTCATCATCATCATTATCATCATTGACATTATCATGATCGTCTTATAAATATACATATTATATTGTTTTGTTTTTGCTTTTTGTTTTTCTGTTTGTTTGTTTGTTTGTTGTATACTCGTATATGTATAAAAAGAATAATTATATTAATTAATTAATTAATAATAAACACACAATTTCATTGCAAAAAATTTCTACAATACGTAATTAAATACGGATACGTCCTGATCGTTGGTATTGCCACCTCCACCTCCGCCGCCGCCTCCGCCACGATTCGATGAACCAGATGATTTATTGGATCCATGGGCAGCGATTGTTAGCTGATTGGTCTGATGTATGACAGAGGTGATGTCGCTTTGCGATGCGGATATATCCTTGCTGGTGAGCACATCAGAGCTGCTCGAACCGGACGAGATGTGACGCTCGGCAATTCCGTACTGTATTGGCTGATAGCCGTGACTTGGATTGTACGTGGCCGAGTATGGCATATAAATTGGGGGATTTGGCAGCGGTCCAATGTCGCTGGTAATGCTTTCCGTATCGGCATGGCTGAGCGCATGGGCATGTGGATGCGGATGGGTTCGCATATTGGGATTGCGCTCTTCGTTAACCACATAATAGCACTGCTCGGAGAAGGTCAGCTTGTTGACCGTGTGCTTGATGAAATTGTTTCGCAACATCGCCGACACAATGCGACGAGCCTCACGACGATCCTGCACCTCCTCGACATTCTCCAGCACCCAATTGACCGCATCGGCCCCAATGAATGCATTCGGTATTGTTATCTTTAGCCACATGCGATCACGTATCTCCAGTCCACTGTCCGGCTTTGTCATGGCCTTCACAATCTCCTCGATATTGTTTTGATCGAGCCGCTCCTTAATTGGCTCCGGTATATCCGCCATAATACTGTCGTGCGATGTTAGAGCCTGTGTATGGGCCACCCATGCACCGGGATCAATCGGTCGCACCGGTTCCGTGCGTGGTATGGTAAAATAACCCTTGGGATTGGGATCCCAACACTTGGCAACGACCAATTTGATGGGTCCCGGCTTCTGGACCACTTCACGTAGTACACGCACCGCCTCATCATTGGTCATATTCTCGAAATTCACATCGTTCACCTGCAATATCATATCGCCGGGTTCGATGCGTCCATCCAAGGCGACAGCGCCGCCTTTCATAATGCTGCCCACATAAATGCCACCATCGCCGCCACGATTCGATTGGCCAACAATCGATATGCCCAGAAAATTCACCGCCTCCATGTTGATCGAAACGGTTATGATGTTGAGTGACATTGTCGAATCGGTTATTGAACTGTACGACGATGTTCGAGACATGCTCGGCGCACGCTTTTTACGCCTTTGCGGCTTCTTGCGCACCTGCAGACGTTGAACGCTGCTATAATCGGTCATATCACGATCCAAGGTTAGCTCCGATTCGGTGCCAAAGAGACTTGTCGAGTCCAAGTCACTGGATAACACCGATGCCGATTGATATGTGAGTGGCGGCGGTTGCAACATTTGCAATGGTCCAAGTTTATGCTGTTGTTGTTGCTGCTGCTGTTGTTGCTGATGTTGTTGCTGCTGGTGCTGCTGCTGATGTTGTTGCTGCTGCTGTTGTTGTTGCTGTTGTTGCAGTGCTAAATGACTACGCACACGCATCTCACATTCGCTGGGTGGCAGCTCGGAGCAGTTATCAGATTGATTTGTGCCATCGGCGGATACAAGCCACGAAACGACGCGTCCATTGAAACAAGGCAATATTGTGGCATCGTCGGCAATTTCCTCTTTAACAACACCAAAATCGGCATCCATTGATTTAAAGAAATACTTGTAATTGTTGTTCTGTTTATTGAGCACCATTTTAAAGTCTTTAAGAGTGACCTGAGCGGAGGGTATCGGTATTTTAACCAAATACGGTGTGCTCTCATCGTCAATATGATAAATGACTTTTGTCTCCTGGCCATTTGGTCTCTCTGTATCCATAGTGCTGCCTGCTGTATTTATTAAATTCGAATAAATCGTAATCTTCTGATATCTGCGGTATCAATTCAATAAATTAATGCTGTTGCTATCATCAATTATCAATTATACATCTACACTTTTCGGTTCGCTTCGTTTCGTTTACACACAATTTTCTTTCTTTCTTATTATTTTTCTTCTTTACATGTATGTACTCCTCTCGATAGCTTATGCTTTTTGGGTTGGGTTGTCAATGGAGCCGCCGACATTTGTATATAGCACTGCACTGCTTTAATTGCAGCTCATCAATGCTTTATTAACATTTGCACGCGTTTTTCGTACACTTTGCAATATTGTGTACAATTGTTTTTGGGCGTTTCGTTTAGAATTATAATTTTGGGGAGACAAAATATATATATATAGGTAAATAATTGACAGCGCTAGACTGATATCGATACATGTAATCGAACCAGGGATGCTAACAACGCTAACACGACCCCAAACTATCGCGTCCGATAGCTATCGAGGTGAATTTGGTTACACATTCATCTGCACTCAAACAAACTTTGTTTTTAAAGTGTTTTTTCAACAAAGCAATGTTCGACAAACTGAAAATGCTGTGCTTTTAATAAACTTACAGTGTAATTGAAAGTATATATTATGCTATCAACTCCATTGTCTTCAAAAATATATCGATGTCATAGAAGCACATTTATCGATTCATTTCACGAATATTTGCATCCACAAAATTATTGTTAATACATACATAAGCACGTACACTTATGCAGACACGTCTGGTTGTCAGTCGAACAATAATTAAATCAAACAATTGCCATAATAGAGACTCTGCATGTGTGCGCCATAACTCATATTAAGATATTTTGCACAATTTATATTTTTACCGATTTTTGAGTGGGTGCACACTGGTCGATGTCAGTTAAGAATTTCATTTATTATAAATTATATTCAACTTACTTTATTTATTGTCAGTCATTGACTGAAATTATTAACATTTTTGTACAAAATGTTATTTTCCCCCCAACTAGTAAAATGCAGTAATAAAATCAAGTCATTTTTAGATTAATCCTTTAATCGATTTACATAGAAATAAAATAAAATATTTATATTAATAACTTCTTACATCGCTTACAATTATGTTGAAATAAAATTAAATGTTTTTCTTCTTTTTTGATGTTTCTGTTTTATTTATGAATTACACCCGACATTCTGGTGTAGAATATTTTTATTTATGTTTACAATATAATCAACTACTGTTTTATTTACTTGCAAATTAAAAAGTGATTTGTTTGTTTTTTTTTATTAAAAAAAAAAAAAGATTGTTTATGTCCTACATACACGCAATATGTAAAACTATTGTTAAAATTAAGGTTTTTTCACATTTGAAACTCGTACGTCCGGCTCTCCACTTGAAACATAAACAAATTTTGGGTTATTCAATTTGTAATTATAATTATATACTTTACATGTGTGTGTGTATATAAAAAATAAAGATCAAATTAATTAAAATTAAGATTGGATTGTAGTGCAAATTGAAATCCATTTCATTATACATATTCATATATATGCATATATAGATGTGTGTTGTTTTATTTGTATTATATATTTATGTAGAAATATAACGAGCAGCTAAAGTAACTATTACGCTAAAGTAACTATTACAACTAATTTAAATCGAATTAAAAAAAATTGAACCATTATTATAGGTATTCCAAAAAATATATATATATGTGTGTGTGTGTGTTGTAAGATATACAACGACTTTCTCAAGTGTCTGTCTGTGGTGTCCGGATGTACAAATATGTATATTTATTTTTGTTACGTATGTAATGTATTATTAATAATTAATTAATTGTTATGTTATAGTTTTTCAGTTTATACATACGCCAGCCAGCCAGGCAAGTTGTTGGGGACTTTACTTGGATGTGACCATTTCAACGAGGTCGCTTGCTAATGAAAGATGATCAACAATATCAATCAATGACTCAACATCTTGGACAGTATTGACCAACTCGGGAGCGCCCAACAGATTGACATGCTTGCCCTCGATGTTGGCATAGAAGCACTTGTTCTTAAAGATGATGGCACGATCAAAGGGAACACGGCATTTATTGCGATCGAGGGCAGTTCGTCGGAAGAGCACGCAGGATGGCTGATATTTGTGACGCTCTTCTTCGGGGATATTATAGGACTTTAGATCACCGGTAAATATGGTCATCGTTTGTCGTTGCATCAATGAGGGTGAGACTTTGTAGAGGGTCACCTTGCTGGTCCATTTGTTCGATGGCATCTTGATCCTTGATGCAACATTCGCAAGCTTCACCAGCGGCAATTCGAGGCAGGTGCGTTGCTGGCGTGTCTTGTTCGTGGACTCTTTGGGGGCGCCAATCACATGCCAGGTCTCATAGCAGGTGACCTTCTTAACGATGCGTCCATCCTCCTCGCAATAGGTTGTTGTCTCGGGTGGAAAATATTTCGGTGGCTTGCTCTCACTTGTCGTATCTGTATCTGCCACAGATGCTGCGGCTGTACCAACTGTTGTTGTGGTTGTTGTCGTTGTTGCAGCACCAGCACCAGCATCATCCTCATTCTCTTTGGAGCGACGTTGCTGTAGAGCTGTTAACGTTGTTGTCGATGTCGATGTGGTTGACGGACTTGCCGGCTTTTTAAACACATCATCATCGCTACTCTCGCCCAGCAGTTTGGTTAACTTGCGATCTGAACCCAATTGTTGTTGCTGCTGTTGCCTTTGATTGGTGCTGGCATTTACTGAAATTGCTGTCGATAGAATATTACGTCTTGTATTCGGAACCCATTTGTTTGGTGCTTGCACACGACGCACCACACGTTGTTGTTGAGTAGTTGGTGGTGCGCGTGCTGCTGGTGGTGATATGGTGGTA
This sequence comes from Drosophila putrida, assembly GCA_037043535.1. Taxonomy (NCBI): domain Eukaryota; kingdom Metazoa; phylum Arthropoda; class Insecta; order Diptera; family Drosophilidae; genus Drosophila; species Drosophila putrida. The sequence goes on from JBAMBI010000615.1 coordinate 380,651, forward strand.
ATTTCATCATCCAAATCATTGGACATGTCTTCATCTTCGGTATCGACGCCATCGGTCGTTGGGCAGAGTTCCTTGCTCATGCTCATTAGCGGTTTCATCATTGGCGTCTTTTTGCCCATCTCGGCATTAAGGATTCGCGGTCGTGGCTTTGTTTCCGATGATGGCTTAAATGTTGATAACACCGACTTGTAACTCTTGATGGATGAGCTTAGATTTAGATTATTACTGATGCTGGATGATGATGCTGAGGAGGACGCTGCAGGACTACTGGATGATAATTGCAATTGCTTGTTGCGTGAGTTATTATTGTTACTGCTGCTGTTATTATTATTGTTGCTGTTGCTGTTATTGTTGTTGTTGCGTACAACTGGCGACACTTTCTTGTTGCTATTGGAGGAGCGCGTGATCAGCACATCGTCCTGATTGAAAATGTCATCAATATTAACAATTGTAAATGTGGGCACATCATCATGGCTATCAGCTTTCATTTTAGCATTTCCCAGAGATACAACACCACCACCTCCTCCAGTGCCCGTTGTCTTCTGCATCTTGACATTACCAACAGGTTTTGCAACTTGACGAACAGTATTTCCGGCACGCACAATTCCTGTTGTGCCACCGCCACCACCACCAACGCTACGTGCAACAGGCGTGTTCACTTTAAAGCTGGTCACTTGACGTGCCTTAACAACATTTGGTGTTTGAATCAAACGCACTCCACTGTTACTGTTACTGTTGTTGCTATTGTTGTTGCCCATAATGACCTTTGACTTGGTCAAGCCAATGGCTGTGGTCTTGGCCACAGATTGATTGCCATTGATAACGGGTGGAATACGTCCAGCAGCACCATGTCCCATGTCCGTTGCCATCCTTTTGCGTGCAATTGGCGTATCATTGCTATCCTCCAGTTTACGTTTGTTCCCCACTGTTGTCACGCCCATTCCGGCTGTCATATTTGAGCGTGCCAAATTTGCATTTACGGCCATGGTTCGACGCAGTTGTTGCAAATTTGTGACACCGCCACGTCCAGCTTGAGTCATGCCACGTCCTGTTTGATATTGTGATGGTGATGCTGCTGTTGATGCTGATGACGATGTGGCACGTGCCGCCTGAGCTGCAATTGCTTGCGGATTTTTTGGCGGACGTCCACGTCCACGCTTTGGCGGCACTATTTCACGACGCAACTGCTCGACAAATTCAGTTTCACTGATATCATCATCATCATCGGCATCGGATTTGTGCAATTGTGGATTAAATGCCGCATCGTTGAGCTCATCATCGTCATCCTCTTCAATTAGGTCATGCAGATCTTCGTCCTCATCATCGTCATCCATAAATAATGATTTGCCCGCCCGTTTGGTGGTGGAGCCCTCGTTGGCCAAACCCGATACATACTTCGGCGTCACCATATCGTCGCTAGCATATTTTGGATTTGGTTTTATCGAACGCCGCGAGCGACTTGCCGCAATCGTTGGCGGTGGCGTCGCCACCGTAATCTTTGATTGTTTGTACATTCTTGTTTTCGAGTCCGAGCTAATTTGACGTCTGTCAACGGGGAACTCAGTATTTCTTCGTTTGCTTAAAGGTGTTACCGCCACTGACTTTGCGGTGGTTACTGGTGCTCTTGTTGGGACTGTGGATGCGTTGCCTTTTATGTTACGGGCACGTCCAGCAGATGCCGGAGTAGTTATCGGAGATTTGCCTATGGTGGAAGTCTGCCCCTTGGACAACAGCTCGATATTTGCAATGGACGCAGCGCGTCGTGTGGTTCGCTTTGATCTTAAATCTCGTTCAATTTCACGTTCACGTTCCTGCTCCCGTTCACGCTCCTTCTGACGATCCTTTTCCGTACTGGTAGTGGTAGTTGTTCGCTTATTTGAAGCTTTAGCTGCGGCGTTACGCACTATTTTTGATTGTTTACCGTAAACCGTCGAGTTGATTATTTCGCTGGTTTCAGATTCCTTTAGATTTTTCACATATACTATGCACGGTCGAGTCTTTCCTGTCTCTGCTTCAGTTTTTTTTCCAGCTCGCATCTTTCATAAGTCACTGCAAAATGAATCAAGCAAGGAATTACAAAAAAGAAATGTCAACGATTTGGATTTGTAGTAGTTGCAAATACAAAAAACAAAACAAAACTCAAAATACAGCGCAGTGGCAACATTAGGCTATCCTAATTAGATATGGCCGTCTATCTGTGTCGTGAGTACAGCTGCTAGTTTCGATATATTTACAATTTTTAAATTTCTCTTATTTGTTATTGCAAAGCACGTATACCAAAATATTTGTGCTTTACTTTATTTTTATATTTATTCTTTTTTATTTGCTCTATAGACATTCATATAATCTGTATAAAAATAAAAATACATATCGCTTGTAATAAATACGCATTTATATTGTGTGCTTCTTATATTCATAAATTTTACATATGTGCGGTGCGTGTCACGCGCTCCTCTCTGTTTTCAATTGCGCGACAACTCTGGCGCCCATTTTTGTCATTTTTGGTGCTCTATTAGCAACTACGCTGATTTTTGCGCGCCAGTTGTGTGTACATAGGCTTACATATATCTAATATTAATATATAACTTCATATGCATATGAACAGAATCAAGTGCATATGTAGGTAGCAACACAATTAAATTTAAATATATGTGTATTTTTTTAATTGTACGTGTCTGAATTTTGATCACTGTCTCGCACTTACATTTAAATTGTTTTACATTTTTGGGTTTTTCTTTTCATAAACGACTTTATGATTTCTGTTTCTGTTCTGTTTCGCACACTTTCACTACACTGCGTTTGAGAAGACGTCCCTGTTTCTGAATAATACCAGCAAATTGGCAACACTGTCCATTTTATTTTGCACAGATATTTCCTGTTTTTAATTATCTTTATATTTATACTAGCGCACAATTAGCAATAGCAATAGCACAATACCACTTTGTTTTGCTTTATATAGATTTGATATGTATTTTGGATTTGCTTGCTTGGCTTTACTTTGGCTGTTCTGCTTTGGAACTCGTTAAATTGTGCGGCGCTGCCAGGCCAGCAATGTTTTTTCTACCCAACTGTACCACACATACACGCACAAACAGAGCTGCTACCCCGTGGCTTGTGCCTTGCAACAAATCGGAAAGTTTGTTTTCATTTTGTTTTTTTTTCTGTTTCACACAATTGTTTTTTAATACGAATACATAAAAATAATATTTACTTGATTCTGCTTTTTGCAATGACAAATTTGATGTGAAACACTAGATTTATCACTTCCCGCGCTCAATATTTTCGATGTCGATTACCCACAGCTCTGCCACTCGCCATGAAATTATAAAGAGAAATAGAAGTGAAAAGAGGAGAGAACGAGAACGAGAGCACAAAAATAAACGAAAATTCGGGCTGCCAACTCGTGTGAAAATGTGCTGCGCTGCCAACTCTGGTCAACAGGTTGGCATGCCTAGCATATCATATATACATGTATGCGATATGATATACATACATATACATATATATATATATGCATTCATGCATATACCCTCAGAAAAGTAGCACTTCGGCGTACTTTACTAAGGCCAATTAATAAAATACTTTTTTCCATGTGCTGGCTCAATCTTTTCTGACATTAAATCCAAATTTGAGCGTCATCAGTCAACTAACGTCTTTAAATCGTCGATTATAATGTCATTATAATTCATGTGTACAAACCATGGAAAAATTTTTTGGGCAAAGAGTGTGCTTGATATGTTGTTGGTGCTGATGCACTGAAAAAGTTGCAGAAACCTTACGGGGACTCTGTTGTGTTAAAAACTCCAGTATACAAATGGTACACAACCTTCAAAAGTAGCCGAGGACTTGGCCTCTTTCTAGACGTTGATTTTTTTATTGTAAAGCCATACTATTAAAAAAAGTATTAACTTAAAATCTGTAGGAAATTTACTGATTTGTTTGCAAGGATTGGGAAAAGCCCAGAAAACACAAACAAACAAGTTATGTTAATATGGAAGTTTTAGTAGTACATAAAGTCGCTACACAGAATGCGAAAACGTTCGTACAATTCCCAGTTGAAGAGATAAAGTATTAAAGTTACGAGTAATTCTAGAAGTTACGTTAAATGGCATTAGATCCGATAGATTATCAGAGTCAATTTGACTCAAAAGGAATTTATTAATGAAAATAACTCCGAACATAATCCTACGATTAGTAAAGGACTCAAGATTGTCTTTTAAAGTATCATGGCAGCTGAAATTCTAAGTTCCAACTCAAGCCTCGAAAAGCAAACTTTAAAATTTGACTAGGTTGGAATCATATTGAGGCGAACCATACTCAAAATTAGGCCGATCAATGTCTAGTTATATATGGATCTTCAAATTTCATAGTTGAGTAAATTTGTTTGGTAAAAATTGGCATTTCGGCATTCGAAATTCTACGCAACTCCTTCGGGTAACACTAAAAATCAAGAAAATAACATTTTTAATGAGCGTTGAATGACGAAATACAACCAAAAGACCAAGAATTACAACTGATACGATTTTAATACGCCTTGAATCGGAGAAGGCGGAGAAGAAGTACTTTGAAGGCGACGAAATATATTTTGTATAATATAATATATATAAATATTATACAGCCATAGCTCGGGTCATATTTATAAACAGTATTATATCCATATATTTTGGGACAGTTGTGTGCCTTTGGGTGGATTGTGTAAAGATTAATGTTTCGTTCAACTCATATGTTCATTTATTATACTTATGTATTTGTATTAATTACATTCTTTTTATGTCTCGTCGCCTTTTTATTAGATTATTTTACTACTTCTTTAGCGCAGAAGGCTGTGGGCAACGAAATTTGGCCATCTCAACCTCAGCTTCGGCATAGGAGAACCGATTGAAGCAAAAATATTCTGGTACTTTGTAATTGCTAGTTGGTGAGGCTCCAGGACCAACGGGTGTTGACGTCGGCTTCACACAGGCGCTGCTGAGGCCCGTGACTTTGCTGTGTGGAGCTGAAGCTGGTGGGGCGGAGGATGTGGACTTCGATCCACCTACACCCTTTTGGGCCTGGCTGTAGCTTCGTCGTATTAGCTGGTTGAGAGCGGCGCGTGGAGCTGCGTTCATTTTTGTTTAGATTATTAATAACAAATATTGTTTCAAGCTGAATTCACGTAATCGCACGTCTGACTAAAATCAAGTGCACAACAAAAAAACAACAGCAAAAACAGATGATTTTTAAAGATTTGGCAGCGCCAAGCAATTGGGGCTGCCAACTATCTAAAATTTATCAACTCAAAGCAATGTTGCCAGAACTTGAGAGCAAAAGTAGGCTAGATTTAAAAATTGAAAAGTTCCAACTAACACAATACAAATGGCATCTATGTATATGCAGATCGGTTCTGATCTTTTTATTTTTGCCGGACTGGCAGCACTGACTTATATTAAACATATGCATATCACAGCTGAGATTTTCCGTTCCATTTGCTGAATAAGTTCAATCGATAATTTTTGAATCGTGAACTAAATCAGTCATTTAGTTCAGTTTACTAACTCGAATTAAAGGAAATCCGCTTTTAATTTATAAATTTATAATTAACTTGGGTTGCTTTAATTTAATCTGCTGCATTTAATAAAACAATTTTATTTATTTGATTTGAAGAAGTTTAAATGAGAATCTATCGATATCGATATATCAATATAGCTTTAACACCTTTTTGTAATTGGTGGCGCTTTATTTTAAAAATTGAGCGACCGTTAAGCTTAAAATTATTGACTTGATTGTTCATTTTAAATTTGTGCTATGCCGTTTATTTTGGGTGGGTGCATGTGTGTGTGTGTGTTGTGTGTTTGAACTTGCAAGCGGCAACAGCACCAAAAAACCGAAGGGCTTTCTAAGCAGCGCTCTTAAATTTATTATAAACCAACAAATGTATAAGAATCTATTTAAAAACAAATTACAACTCCTTTAAGTTGTGCAGCAGCAACGGTTGACACAGCATTTATCCGGCAAATGATGCAGCGCAGCGCTTAACATTTACCGCGTCCACCTTCCTCAAAGGCCAAAAGCGCACTAATGCTAGTCTGGACGGAAAAGTGACTGGCAAGCGGCGTACACGTAGACGGAAAAGTGGGTGGCAAGCGACGAAAGAACGTAGGATCGCTCACAACCCCTGCTCTCGCACAGCAAGAGCTTCGCTCACGTTGCATATGTATGGGTGTAAGCAGCGCTTTAAGCAGCGACGTACGTGCAAACGGAAAAGTGTGTGGCAAGCGACGAAAGAACGTAGGATCGCTCACAACGCCTGCTCTCGCACAGCAAGAACTTCGCTCACGTTGTATATGTATGGGTGTAAGCAGCGCTCTAAGCAGGGACGTACGTGCAAACGGAAAAGTGTGTGGCAAGCGACGAAAGAACTTAGGATCGCTCACAACGCCTGCTCTCGCACAGCAAGAGCTTCGCTCACGTTGCATATGCATGGGTGTAAGCAGCGCTCTAAGCAGCGACGTACGTGCAGACGGAAAAGTGGGTGGCAAGCGGCGAAAGAACCTAGGATCGCTCACAACGCCTGCTCTCGCGTGCGTGTGTTTGTTCGCTGTTGAACGATTGAGAGTGTGCGTGTGTTTGTTCGCTGTTAAACGATTCAGAGTGTGTGCGTGTGTATGTTCGCTGTTGAACGAGTGAGAGTCTGCGTGTGTTTGTTCGCTGTTGAACGATTGAGAGTGTGCGTGTGTATGTTCGCTGTTAAACGATTCAGAGTGTGTGCGTGTGTATGTTCGAGAGTATGGGAGAGTAGGCGTTGTGAGCGATCCTAGGTTCCTTCGTCACTTGCCACCCACTTTTCCGTCTACGTGTACGCCGCTTGCCAGCCACTTTTCTGTCCAGACTAGCATTAGTGCACTTTTGGCCTTCGAAGAAGGTGGACGCGTTAAATGTTAAGCGCTGCGCTGCATCATTTGCCGGATAAATGCTGTGTCAACCGTTGCTGCTGCACAACTTAAAGGAGCTGTAATTTATTTTTAAATAGTTTCTTATACATTTGTTGGTTTATAATAAATTTAAGAAAACAAAAAGGTTGAATATCCTTGCAAATAATTCAATAATCTTAACTCTTCTTATTAATTTCAGCGATGTCGTGTTTGCACAGATTGTGGATCAAGAACACTCGGCGGAGGCAGTTCATTTCGATGGCATAGTCATTATAGGATCTGTGACTAGTGCTATCAGCAGAGGAACAAAGGATTCTCTTGTCCAATCTGCCAAAAAGCGTATCGAGCAGCAGTATATAAGGAAATGGTAAAATGTAGCTGGTGTCACAAGTAAGTAAAGACCTTTGAGGGAATCAATGAAATATATCTCTAATGTGTGTTTACCATCTCTTTCAGATTTGTTCATAGCATTCGTTCAAAAATTCGTTGACGAACAATCGACTAAGCAAAGTAATCGATATAGTTAATAAAATACTGAATAAGTTCATTTGTTCATTTCGATGACCCGTTTATTTGAACTGATTCAGAACGAAACGACCCAACTCTAATGCATATCGCATATGTTCATTTGTTTACAAACTAAAAATTCGGCCCACCATAAAAAAAAACAAATACCAATTTAATCAGTTTGAAATGATTTAATTTCGCTTCTTGAATTTTGGCTTCGCTTTGCCATAATGCTGGCCAATATTCGCAACTGGTGCACGTTTCTTTTGTAGTTGATTGCGTTGGGTTTGGCTAGTTTTACATTTGACACTGGCGGCACCAGCTTGATTTTTGCCAAGCTGATGGAACTTCTTACGCTGTTCCCGATTGTCCTTTAGTCGTTGACGTTCTGCTTTCAGATCTTTGTAGTTTTTATACTCTTTCTTTGGCGGCTTGGCGCCAAGTTTGATTAATTGAAATATCTCCATTTTCCGTTTGTTTTTGATTGTCCGTTGATTGGACATGGCAAAGTTAAGCACTTCATGGCGTGCTTTCTTCATATCAAACTCATTGTCTGTGTCCTTGCCAGTTTTCTTAGGAGGAACTCCTTCAAATCCTACAGTTGTGCTTGTTTTTATTTCTTTTGTGGGTGCCTTTGGGGCTTGTGGTTCTTGGAATACAATTGCCGTAAAATCCGTTTTGTCTTCATTTTTCTTCAACGCAAGTGCGGCACGTGTCAGCACGGGCTTAAAATCTGCGCTGACATTCATTCTTACAAATTGTTTTAGTTATTGAGCACAGTTTGATTGAATTATTTAATAGGTTCTAAAATACACATGTGTATGTCAACCAGATTGCCAGACTTCTATGAGAAACTAGTTCCGAAAGTAACCAACCTGAAGGTTGTGGCGGTTTTGAAAACAAGTTGGCATCTCCAGAACTGCACGCGCACGTTTTATTTTGATAGTTTTTTTTTTACTTGTTTATATTATCATTAACAATCTTTCGGCCGTGCGATGAAGCATACACTTAAACCCAAGAAACCCAAACCAAATAAGGGAAAGGCACCAACAAAACGACAAAATGACTCTGCCGATCAAAAAGCCCAAGCATTCTTAAATTGTACAAAAGGCAATTCAATGCTTGTTGTTAATCACGTAAGTTGAACTAAATTCCAATATATATCCATATATCTTGTACGTGTCTGGTTAATTTCAGCAGAAGGATACAACGGAAAAGGAAAATGGCAGGTCAAGAGAAAAGGGAAAGCCGAAAGAAAAGGGAATGCCAAAAGAAAAGAAAATGCCAAGAGGGAATAAAGCGTGGTCTTTGTTGTTGACCCGTTTGGGCGGCACCTCCAAGGAAGATGCCGGATTTGCACTTAAAGAATGCATGCAGTTGCTGCTACACGAAGCTAAATCAAAGCCTCTTCACAGACTCCAAAGCATCCTTGAAACACTTATCAAGTCGGAGACAACTCCAGCAGTTGCATTGCCGGCCTTTGAGAAGTATGCCCATTGCTTGGACGTGATGCAGATGGCTTATGAACTATTGCCGGGTTTAAAACCAGACAGTTTCGTTGACTCCCCAAACCAAGCACTCAACTATTTGGGCATAATCAATCTACTGGACTTGAGCAAGACCGTGCTAAATGCTAAAGAATATCACATCGGGGAGGGAACAGAGGAAAATCCAAGCTTTGAATATGATCGCACGCGTCAATTATTGAATACAGTTTGGAATGGCATCATCGACTCATGTAGTGAAGTGGAGGAGAAAGTGCATCGACAGACTCTAGTTGTGCTCCTGGAAAGAATCCTGCCACATTTAGAGAATCCCATACTATTGACCGATTTTCTAATGGACTCGTTGCATTCTTTTGGTAAGAAAACAACTAAACTATGACTCAAGTAATTTCAACTAAATGTACTTTTGCAGAAGGACCAATCGCATTGCTTGCTTTACAGGGTATCTTTTCGTTGATGCAACATCAAAACATCACCTATCCGGATGTCTATAAGAAGCTGTATAACATGTTCTATCCTCGTATATTCTACAACAAGTACAAACCACGACTTTTTTATTTGGCCGACATATTTTTGACTTCAACGCATTTACCGGAAAATCTGGTTGCTGCCTTTGTAAAGCGTCTGGCACGTCTCTGCCTGAAGAGTCCAACGGAAGATGCCATTATAATGATACGCTTCACATGCAACCTTTTGCTTCGTCACACCGGCCTGCAACGTCTCATTTGTGCAACAGCCGCAGCAAGTGGTAAATCTCTTATTACCTTTTGTATATAATATGTTTACTTATGTATGTATGCATTTGGATATTTGCAGCTCTTGAGATAGCCGATCCCTACGATGAGTCAGAGTTGGATCCAGTTAAATCAGGAGCTCTTCAAAGTTCCCTCTGGGAGATGGTTTTACTGCAAAAGCACGCGGTTCCCGAGGTTGCAAATGCTGCACGCTTTGTTTCCAAAAGTTTGCCTGTCATGGAGTTTGATCTTGGACCATTGCTCGAAATGAAAGAATGTGACGTAAGTATTTAAACACAAGTTAATCGTATACTTTATTATGTTATAATTAAATATTGAGTTGTAACAATTGTTAATAATCAGCTGTAGTTTGATAATTAATCTATTATTTAAGTAAGTCCAAAGAGATTCGGATAAAAACAAATTGATTAAAAATAATTCTAGTTAAGCAGCAGGTTATTGACGATAGTTATTGCACTTCGTAGTTGTACACAAAACGTTTATAGATATCTTAGGCCTTTATATGATAATATCATCTTGAAATAGTCACAAAAATAAAATAACGCTTACGTTCTGAACTATTAAATTAGGTTGAAATATTAAAAAGAGGTAGAAAACATTTTAATTACATTTTTAAAAATATATTGCTTAAATTTTAATTGAATTAAAACTATTTCAATAATTTTCCTTTGTTTATTCGCCAGATCTTTGATGATGAAGTGAAGAAAACAGCCAAACAGTTTATGCTGAGCTATGAGCGTCCTAAAAACATTACACTTCCAAAAAGTGATGTAGTTACTAAATACTTTGATATAATATAATTTTGAAAGTACAATTAAATGGTTAATTAGAGGACAAAGTCTCAAACTGGATTTAATTGAATGCCCATCTCCGTCTTAAACCAAGTGGCAGGTGAAATGGTGGAAAGGTATTGTTGTTGCTTTTGAAGCTGTCGGTGTCGCTGTCGTTGTCGCTGCCACTGTCCTTGTGGCAACATTGTATTTGCATGGACCTTAGCTCTTTTGACTGTAAAATTAGCAGCTTTGGCCAATTCTAAGGTTGACACTGGACGCCGTTGACGAAGCTCGGCAAAAATGCGACACGGTCGGATGAAGGCAAAGTAAACACACTCGGCAATGGAGAGAAAACTGAAGCCCAGAAATAAGCCCATTAGACCACCAACATTTGCTGTAAAATGAAGGCAGACAGGAAAATGTACATGATGCTTGGAAAAAAATAGAGATTTCTTGTTGTACGTTTTGTACCCACATAGAAAATCGGTAATGCCAACAAACTCGGTCTGTTTGCTAGCTCGGAATGTGTGCTCCTTGTAATACAGATTGACAATGGCAATACTGCGCTCCACATTGAACCGAGAATAATTCGCCATTGTGGGATTCGCTGTCTTGAAGTCATCGTAGGATATTTTTGTGGAATAGGGAATCGCATTGAATGTGAGATCGAAACAACTAGGCAGACAGTTGTCCAGGCAGGATTCCACGGTAAGACCAATCGTGTGAAGACGCACGCTGTCCACACAATGCGATTCCCGAATGCTGCAGACAGTATCATTGCCATGTATCCGTGGCATATAGAATACGATGCAGCCACAGTGTTGCAACAACAGCCGCGACATGCATTCCATTTCACAGTTTCGTTGTGTATAATGTGCAAAGTAACTCAAATTCCCCTCGTCGCGAAACAAACAATGGCGATATTTTCGATGCACCTTTCTCAATGCCAACTCTGTCATAATCTTGGCCGGCTCAATGCGCAATTTGGTCTCCAGGCCGGGTGACAGCAACACTCCGGTTTCCCGCACATTTGGCGACTCGTTGGGACTGTGCAGAGCAATCTTCATGCCGATGCTGCTCGACGAGGAGCAATAATACGTAGCTGCCTGCACATCCAGTGTCAGAGATAACCCCAAGGATTCTCCCGTGCCGAGTGAGGCACGTGGATAATATTGATTGTGGGGTTTCTTTAGACTACGACTGTAACCAAGTTCTGCATGCCAGTTGACCGCCTGATAGCCCTTCTCCGTCGAAATGTTGCGCAGCGTTGACGGCACACTGTGGAAATGTACAAAAATATATCATTCAGTCGGGAGAGTCCGACTGTAAAATACTCTGTGGAAGTAAAGAAGTGAATGCAAACAGAGTTAACCTGCACATAGCACACATGACAATGTCACTATATAGAATAATTGTCTTCAAATATCTTCCGTGTTTATTACCCGATTGCGATGTCAAGTATTTTAGCTATTTATGAACATAATGATTACATTTTAACTGTGGACCCAGAGCTCCCTAAGTATATATTCATGCTAAAAGTCTAGCTCAATAGTCTAGCTCAAATACATCAAGACTGGAGCTTTAAAATTGCTCTTGTTATTGATTTTGCTTAATGGTCGAAAGGGGCGTGGCATCCAAATATTATATTACATACTTTATCACATACTTTATGGACATTTTTTAGGTAAATTTTTTTGTTGGAGAAACCTAATAGTTCCTTTTGTACTTTACTGAAGTACATGGTCTAAAAATGACGCTTATAATAACCTCATAGTTTTTTGATAATTTACGGTATTATCTATATACGCTCCGAAATTGCTTCTTTTATCTGTTATACACAATTCTGCAGAGTACTCTTGGACCCTTCAGATGTTAAGTAAAAAAGTGTCAACCTACTTGTGTTTGTACATGAAATGTGGATGCAACATGTTGAAGACACAGCACAGGCCTTCATCGGTGACAATGGGATGAAACATGCGTTCGCAGTGATTATCAACAGCGCCAAAGTTACAACCAATAACAAAGGCATTGCAAGGCTGGGATATCTGTAAGGAATGGAGCTTATAATAGTCTTAATTGATATTTTGCTATTAAGTCCCGACATTGATGATAAGCTCCTCCCAATTGTTATCGCCCCGGCTGAATTGTGAGTTGATTTTGCGGCGACAGAGCACTTGTAACATGGCATATTTCGATGTATCGTTTAAGATGTGGACAGCCTGCTTAGCAATGCCTGGTTGAGATTACAGATGGTAACCGCTGGAAACGGTTCGTTTGTTATATATGTTGGCTCCGGATTTATGCCCACAATTACGGGCGTCGTGTTCCATTTGTTGAAGGCATCCTGCATCAAAAATCCGACGAAGCAAAGTACGGAAAACAGTGCCAGACCAAAAAACATTCTGCATTACACTTTCTTACACTTCATTCCCTTTCTCATTTTTATTCCCTTGCAGAGGGTTTTATAATATTGTCATTATGTATACGAAAGTAGCTATGTTGTTTCTTCAAATATTTCAATCAAACTCACGAAAACTAATTTTTTTGTTCTCAGGAATGGGATATAACAGTTGTTTGTATGAATTGAAAAATTACAATAAAGCGGAGGTTTTATAATACATATATTGAGGTAAACCGAAGCATTTATAATCGGAATATAAACATTACTTTGTGATTCTTTTGTGGTAACTATTTTTTTTTTAAATAATTTTCCTTTATTATTATTAAAAATATGATATTTATGATTTTATCAGTTACTCAACAAATAACAATTATTTTGGAATCCTTCTTTACTATAAAAATATACGTTGATTAATATACCCTAGCAGAGGGTATTATAATATTGTCACGAAATGTATAACACCTTGATGGAGGCATCACAGATCCTAAAAATGTATATATATAGATATAGCCATGTCCGTTTGTCTGTCTGTTTCTATGCAAAACTAGTCTCTCAGTTTCGAAGCCATCCTGATAAAACTTGGTACAGATCTATCTTTTTGTCAGTTCAACTATCGGAATCGGCCGGATCGGACAACTTTATCATATAGCTGTCATAGGAGCACTCAATATGAAAAACTTGTTTGTTCTTAAGATATCTGAAATATACTTTTTTAGTATACATATTCTGTGCCTTACGCATCCCATCAAATATTATAAATAATTCTATATCTTATACGCCTGCAAGGGTATCCAAGTCCATAAGTCTTTTACATAAAATCAACCTCTAAATTGTATAGTAAAGAAACCTTTTTATAAAAATAAGGCACAGAGTTTTATTTGATAAAGTATTTTATAAAATATAGGTTTGGCATTTTATATCTGATAGTATTTCATGAAAATCAGGCTATAATGTTTTCTCCAAAAAGTCTCATAAGGTAAAATTTTCAATTCAAAACTTATTTCATAAAAATTAAGCACTGAGTTTTCTTAATATATAAAGTCGTCTGCAAGGATATTACAACTTCGGCATGCCAAAGATAACATTTCTTTCTTGTTTGTTTTTATGTGTCTTGTTTGATTCTCACCTGTCAGCGGTGTGCAGTTTGTGACTGTTGATGTACTTGAGTCCATGTATGCTTGTGTTGCGGCAAAATTCATCCGTATTCAGAGCCATTATGCTTCGCCAACTAACCATTGATGCGGGCTCCGGCTTCGAATCCGGCTCCTGATTCTGCTGGGACTTGGTCTCTATTCGCTTTGTCCGTATCTGTAAAATTCCCAACTTAAGTTGACGTCCATTATGCCTCCAATTCGGTGGTGTTTCTCTGTTAAGCAGCCGCATGTTACTTTTCCAAATGCTCAGAAATTTGTGAGGTCTTTTCCCTTAAATATTACCCCATTTGATCAGCTTTTCCAGTTGTTGTTTATCCAACTCAACGCATCGCTGCTTTTTACATTCAATCATTTCTGTGTAAGCAATCAAATATAAATTTCATTACTGAAAGTTGTGTTTAAAAAATTGAAAATTAATTGGTTTAAATTAAATTAAAAGTATATTAATCTAGAGGAATTGCCACCTTTTCCCTTCACTTGCCAATCTTATGTCATTTTTTATAAGAAAGCGAGAAACGTAAATAGAAATAAAATAATAGTACTTTATAAATTACTGTGAATATAGTTGAGATAGCTTAGGAAAAAAAAAACAAAGCTCTTTACGTTAAATATTAATTTGTATCTGATTGTTCCTATGGCAGCTATATGATGTAGTAGTTTAATATTGATAAAATTTTCTCAGAATGTAACAAATATTAATATTGACCTTTCACCTTCCAAAGAGTAGCTTTTATAGAGACGAAAATAACTATATCGAAGTACTTATTTAAAAGACTTTGACCTGATTCTGGGACTGATCCACTCGCTCATCATTGTGTCGCCGAACAGGTAAGAGCTCGTGCAATAAGACGGCGTTTTCCGAAATTCCAACTGGAGGGGTTCAAATTCGGTTTTGAAGTTCATAATTGCTTAGTTTTGCTTGTTAGCTCGAAAGCTATTGGAACCAAACTCACAGATTATGTGTTTTCTTTTTATTACATCACGCACCCTTTTGCCTGTTAAGCACATTTAATTTTGAAGAACCTAACCTTTTTCTCGAGACATAAGTAGTTACACAGCACTAATAAGAATTGGCGGAAATTTTTTAATAAAGTGAACAAATTAAAATAAGAAATTTCACAGTATAAAATACAGTAAGCTACGGTAGAGCAGGCTTGATAATAGGAGACCCTGTACATATGGAAAAGAGCAAAAAGTGGTAAAATGCGAAATGCTACCATTTTTGAAATCATTTCTTTTGACCGTAGCATTGTTAGTTGAATGAAATTTTCAGGATAGGCTCGGAGTGTATATTATATGTACCATAAATCAAGGCGCTAGCACTAAAGGTGCTCTTGTAATTCGGGTTTAAAATGCTTTTTTTCTTTACACAAACTTAATAGACCCTTTGGACATTTCTAAAGTACAGGGTCTAAACAACTACTATGAAAGTGTGACTGTGTAGCCAAGCTGACTGGTGTAATGATTATCTCCACCTTCAATTGGCTGTGTTCCAAGTACAAACGAGTAATCAAAGAGTCTATAGGGTGTCCAACGGTCGAGCAGTTGCAGGCATTTTGCAATTTTGGACTAGCTTTAATTAAGATATGTGCTGGGATCACTCATTAAGAGCGCAACGTTTGGCAGCAACAGCTCAAGTTCAATGCAACTAACAAAGCCGGATTGAGTTCAGAACTTGCCAAATACCTCAGCACATACATAGATATGCACGTAATCACATAGAGGAGAGCAAAAGAGATAGGTAGATGATAGAAAGACAAAGACGAAAAGGGATGGAATGGGTTGGAAAACCGCACTTGAACGAAAATCAAATTAAAAGCTTCAATGCCCCAGACATAGACGGGTCAGAAGCAGACCACGGCCAGGTCAGGTTAAGCGTAGACATGGCTTCTGTTGCCACATGTCACCTGCAAATACACGCACACACACACACCTACACACACCTACGCACACACACTTACACATAAGCACACGCACTTTGTATGACTTCATTGAAACAAGTTCATAAAACACTTAAACCTAACCGAGCCGACCAAATGTCCCATGGGGTTGTCAATGTTGGTCGCTAGGAGCTTGTTAGCAGTTTTGCTGACCGGGAACCCTCTCCCACAACCGGAACTACTCCCCTACCCCCCTTCTCTCTTCACCCCACTCTATACACCCCTCAACACAACCAACTCAACAATCGCATCCGCAGTCTATGTGTCCAACTGCCTTTACGTTTACCTCAGAGTTCGACGCCGGACGTATCACCATCAATGACTATCAAAAAGTTTTCGCCTTTGGCTTTCTGACCAGATATACATACACCTATGGACATTATTATAGAACAACACCAAATTTGTAATAGTATTGTATGTTTGATATTACAAAATTTTCATATTTTCCTTTTCAAATTCCGTAACCTATAAATAAAATTAAATATTTCCTTTAGTCAATTATTAGATTATTTTTCCTAAGTTTGATTTAAGTACTAAAATACTATAATATGTTAAAAATATTATATTATTAGGGGTTTATTTTTAAGAATTTAGGATTTAGTAATTAATTTAAACTATTTATTTAATAACAAATTTATATTTCTTAATTAATTCAATTAAATTATTATAAATATATTTCATTTACTTTAGTATAATAAAAATGTTCTTCAAACAAACTTTTGAAATTACTTTCTTAGTGAAGTGAAGTTTAATTACTTAATCAATTGACGAAGCTCATTTGATTCCTCATAAGGAAAAGTTTGTTTGCATTCATGTTCTGTATTTTTTTTTATCCTAAATCTAGTTTTAAGTAGAAAATATTAAAATTGATTACAATTTTTGTCAATAGAAATTAGATAAAAAGTAATTTGAGTTTTTTAAAATCAAACTTAATCAAAGTAAAATTTAATTACTTAATCAATTTACAAAGCTCATTTTGTTCCTTATAAAAAATGTAACTGATCTACATATATTTTAATTTTAATAGTGCCATTTCTTTGACCATCGGTGTGTGTCTGTATGAATACGTATACGTATGGATATGTGTATGTAAAATGGGTGATTTTTTGCTATGCCACATGCAACGAGCAGAGTTCAATTGACCTAATCTAAGTGGAGGCGCCATTAGAAATCGTTTTGCTCGGCAAGGATGCAATTTAAGGCGGTCACCATAGGAGCCAAAGTTACAACCGGAGTCAGGACCAAGCCTACATATGTACGTTGTTCGATGGGATATAATTCGAACGTTTATACATACATATTGTATGGGGATTTCATTTACCAGTATTGATCCATTTATTGCCGTAGTATTCCTTTTACTATCATACCTTATCACATACTTATACATATATACATACCTATATATTTATATGTTTTCTATTGTTTTGAGCTTTATTACTGAATGAAACTTGAGGAAAATGTTCGCTAAAGCTAAGACTATGACTTGTTAAATAATAAATGTTGCTATGATACAGCTTATAAATTCAGATTTACAATTAAAGAGCATGGATTTTATGAAGAGATTTTCAGCTGCAATTCAACGAAGCCTTAAGCTTCAACTCGTTAAAGAGCACTATATAGTATAGCAAATAACACTATATAATATAGCAAAGCTCTTCCTGGCCAAAAACTTATTATGAAATTTTCTTACGTCTTTTTATTGTTTTTTTAATTTAGCTCTATTATTAGCGTTAATGTCTGTGTGATCTTACATTTTTGATCACTTTCTGCAAACGACTTATTTTATAAAGCTTTGCAGCATACGAAAACTCATGAATATATAGAATAAAAAACTAATGAAATACTTCTTATAATCAAGGACCGCTATCATTATAAGGTATATTAACAATTACATGATTATATCTCAACTTTTTCGATTTTCTATAATAATAGTCACACAAATAAAATTCCGAAGTCTATTTCACCCCATCACGTCAGGTTTTCTACATAACCTCAATTGGATGTTTCAAAGTTTAAAATTGCTTAGTATAAAATTTGTTTAAATTCACTGATTATAATCATACAATTTTTACATTCATAATTATATATTTCGTATTATAGTTTACTTTCTAAATAAATTGGTCAAGATCTGAGGACTATATCATATAGTTGTCATAGGAACGATCGGTTCGAAATCAACATTTACTCGGTATGAACAACCCTTTTTTGTTGAATAAGATACGCAACCTAACAACTTTTGTAAAAAATCTGACAGCTTATGCAGAGGTCTGTAGGGTATCAAAACTTTGACGCGTCAAAGTTAGATTGCGCTATATTTTTTGAGTAATTTCGAAACGGTCACCTTTTCGTATGGAAGTGAACATTTTTTACTTTGACATCGTGTGAGTCAAAGGTGCTAGAGATTGTTCCACATCCCCGTTGAATTGTGGGTTCAAATCCAGTTGACGTAGTCTTAGTAATTTTATTTAGTAGTTTAGCTCAACAGAATATTAGAATTAAGCATAGGTCTGACTTATATAAAAACCGCTGAGAGAAGATACGCGCTAAAAGGAATATAATTGCCTTATTTTCTTTTCGATAAGATCCCAATTAAAATTGAATTCAATAACCTCAAGCTGTAGAGAGCTTTCACTATATTAGAATCGTATTTTCTTTAACTAATTGCCAAAACGATTAAGTCGAATATGATGACGACTACTTAAAATCATCATCATAGCAAACGACACAACGACACAGATAATATACTACAGTAAACAAAAGCCACACAATGATATTGTAAGCAGGACTCCCCAATCATCCTACTATCCACAATCCTGTTGACAAAAAGTGGGTGACGAATTTCAGAGAACTGCGGCAGAGAATGCTTTAAAACAATTAATTATACATTTTTGGAGCCAGCAAAAGCAGACATTTAAATAACTTAACCAAAGCGCACACACATATATACACACACGCGCGCACACACACACACACACACACACCGAATGAATTCCATGAAAAGCGAGCAAAAACAAACACTGAAAATGGATTTCCATTTAAGGCGGCATGTTGAGCACATTGTTTTTATTAAGTGTCGCATGATATACTATTATATGTATGTGAGTGTGCCTGAGTACGTGTGTATGTGTTATACTGGTGTCTGTTTGTATGCGAGTGTGTGTGTGTGTGTGTGTGTGTGTGTGTTTGTGCATCACTTCATACACATAAACAGTTCAAGTGGCAACATGGCGTGCAACTAATCCGCTGCCCAAAAAATATGTTACAAGTGGGCATAAGCAGTCATGGATGAAGGCCTGGGGCGGACGCATAGCTCAGGGGTCAGGGGTCAGGGGTCGGGGAACAGGGGGATCAGGGGTCAAGGGTCAGAGATGAGGCGTCAGGGGTAAAGTAGTCCCACTGAAGCCAACAGACCATCAGTGTGCACTGTGGTCCACACACTATTTGCACAACTTAATTAATTACTTTTTATGCAAGTAATTAACCCTTTATATAAAATGTTAAACGCTCAGAATTTAATGTTTATATCTTTATCTTTATCTTGATTTAATAGAGAAGTAAGAATATTAATACAACACTCCTTCTGTGTTTTTGTAAATCTTGGTTTTCTTTTTTTATAATAATAATAAAGACAAAGAAAATATATATCAATACATTATAAGATATTTAATGGACGAAAATTTTAAAATAGTTCCCAAAAGTTGCTTTAACCAGCTCCTAGTCATCTATATTCAATATTTTGACGGGGTGATTATATTTTTTTAATTTAATATAATGTTTACATTATATTATTTTTTTTATAAAATTTTCGTATTATTTTTAATGCTAAGAATAGTTTACTTAACTAAAAGTTCAAGTTTAATAATATTTACAATTTACAAGCTGTTTTTCACTTTAGTAAGTAAAAAATGAGAAAATATTAGGAAGAAATGTTGCAAGTACAGAGTGTAATTTCGAGCTTATAACCTTACTTATAAACCTTTGGCATGAGATTTGGGATGATGTTAGAACAACGATTACCAAATATGTATCTTGACAATTTCACTGCTGACCGGTGTATTAAAATAAATAATATTTATACCTATTCCAAATTAAGAAAGTCACTTAAAAATACTTTGTAACAATTTCCCAAAAAATTAAATGCTGTGATGCACAGTGGTATGAAATTGCAATGCACTGACCCACTGTAAACTAGTCCAGTGGGGAAAACAAACATAAAATCATCAAGTGACGAAAACAAATTCAAAATACACTGCAAATAAAAGTAAGTAAGAAGATGTTGTCAGGTGTAGCCAACTTACCAAGGCAGCTTATGAAGGGATTTAATACTAAAATTCGAATAGAAATGTTGTCAAATTTCATACAAGCTTATGCCCATCAGTTTCTCTCAGTGCACAGGATGATGCTGCGCGAAAAAGAGAGCTACAGAAAAAAGGAGAGAGAGAGAGAGAGAGAGTGAGAAGGGAAGAGAGAAGTGAAGGGTAAAGTTGGAGACGAGGTCATATAATACGCGCTAAATACATAGTTAGAAAATAGTTGTGAACCCTTTTATCAAGAGCTACTGCCTGATCCTAGTCGTAGTCCTGGCCCATCAATCCCTCCACTCCCTTCTCGCCCACAAAGACTTTTGCAAAGCAGACAAAAACCCCATGGGAACTCGACTCGTCGTGGCTTTGACTGAAAATCGGGCAACGAGGAAGGAAGAAACAGTTGCTGTCATTTTGCGTTTTTGTTTTATTTTTGATATTTCTATGACCTTTTTCTGGCATATTTTCATTAACATTTTGTCAGTGGCGTAACTGCCATTCCAGAGCCATTTCGTCAGCAGGAAAACCATTTACCATCAGCTGCGGAGGGGAAAGGAAGGAGGAAGGAAAGGAGGAAGGAAAGGCTATCCTAAGAATGGGGGGTATTCAACTGGCTGCTCTGGCTCTCTGCTCTAGCGCTGATAAATAAAAGGCGACTTGAGTCCGCATGGACAGACTGCATTTACCACACACACACACACACACACACATACTTAACAGGACTTTTCCCTCTCCCTCTTTTCCTACATAAATATGTATGTGTGTGTTTGTGTGTGAATTGCTTTGGAAAAGAATGTTGCAACTAAATGAATAACTAGAAATTAGTGCAAAAAAAGGAACATTTACACACACTCAAACACTTGAAAAACAAATTAGATTATTTCCGTAGGGAGTGAGCGACTCCCAGCTACCCTGTAAACAGCTTTAAATTTTCCTATAAATAGTCATATATAATTTATACCATATATTATAACATATATATTATTCATATATCTATATATATATCTTCCACAGTTAAAAGATTCAATTCAGGCTGCTAGTTTATTCTAAAATTATTAAATTTTTATTGTTTTAAATTTCTAGATGTATTATTTTTTATTCAGCCTAGAATATTAATAAAAAATAGTGCTAAAATATTTGGAATATAACGAATTTTAATCAGGGACTGTAAATAATGATTATTTTGGTTTGTTTTTCATCTAAAAACTTATTCACTTATTATAATAACTTTAAAAGAGCGAGAAAAATACCAAAACTCATCTTTAAAGAAAATCTTTGCATTTTCACCATGATATAACAGCCAATGATCTTTATTGTTTCACTTACGATAAATTGATTACCTTTGATTAATACTTTATAACTAATACAATACTTTTTACTTTAGTTGAAATCAAAATGTTAGCACAAACATTTAAAGCTATGCTTAGACCTTTTACCATTTCCAGTCAATCCAACTAGTTCAGTCTCTCATTCTCTCTTAGTCGCTTTCTCTTTCCCTTATTGCAAGCATACATAAATATTATGGTATAATTCTGGGTAACTGCGGGAAGAAAGGGGATGAGGAGGTGGAGGAGGAGAGGAGGCGGATGACGCATTGAAGTGAACGCATATCTATCATTAATATCGCAGCAGTCAGCTGCTGTTGTGCCTCGAAAAAGGCTGCTGAAAAAAATACACTACACTATACTACACTCACACAGCTACATTTAAAAATGTATGTGAATGTACATACACACACATATAGTATATACTAACATGTGAGCAGCCATGAATGCGAATTCACACACACACTCACACTTACGAATGCAGATCGCTGGCGTTGTGTGGTCTCCTCTCTTGCAGTGCTGCCAAGCTAGCCTTTTTCCGGACAGATCGGTCCTTTTCCAAAATGAGTTTCCCGTAACTTTTATCCAGCATTCCCCATACTAAATCTTATCCATATTTGGCTTTTCTGATATCCTATGCACCTTATGGTATAAAATATCTAAATTCAATTTAAAGTTAATTTGGCTTACTTGATGATCAATTTTTTTTTAAGCAAAATAATTCATATTTAAAGTATAAAAGTGTCGCCTGCTTTCCTTAAAAAGGGTAAAGCTTTACTCTTCTCACGCTTTGTGCATTAAAGATAGAATGATGGAATTTTTACACAATATAGACAAGCACATAATGACCATTCATAAAGTATGCCTTATCAAGAAGATGAGAAATCGGCCTTTGTGTAATTTTTACTTTTATATTCATTGAAGTTACTTTCTTTCAATTCTAAGGAAAATTAAACAAAAACGAAACAATTAATGAAAATTAAATGAAAACGAGGTAAATTAATGTCTACAACATATTGAAAACAGACCAAATTGAAGGTGCCATTATCCTATTATTTCCAAAATGTGAAAGCCCTTTTAAATTTAATAAAACGTTTCCATTATTTTATGATCTCAGTTTGGCCACAGTTACCAATTGAATTTTTAGACTTTTCTCGCTATAAGTATCGATATACCCTAAAAGTTTCGTTACGATATCTCAAACAAACAAGATTTTCATCTCAGTTAAATGACGTCATCAAAAAATCGTTAAATCCGTATAGTTTCTGAATGCATGTTTTGATTTGGAGGAGTAGGGTATCATTTGTCGGGACAAAACTATGTTTAAAACTAGTATAGCTAGCGTTAGCAGTGATTTTTATGTTTATCTAAATTATTTGTCCTTTTTTTTGGGGTCAATTTATCCTGTTTTTCTAGCCGAACGTTGCCAGCACTGTTCTCTTGCTCCGAGCTCGACTGAGGTTTACTGCACTGTTGGCAGAGAAGTAGCAGAGGCAAATGCAGCGCAACTGACTGCTGAACTACTGCCAACTGCAATTAATCATTTTTCTATCATTTTCAGATTTTTTATACATACAAACAGCCGGTGCCAATGCATATGTGTGTGTACATACACACATATATACTTATGCAGCACACACAGTCTGTACTTATGACTGGTAAGTTATGATTTTTTTTACAATAGCAGCTTTATTTTCTTCCATCGCATTCAAAAATGTTTCACTTACATGCAGAACTTCAATCTGATTGTGTATAGAAAATAAATACTTTTAAAAAACTAATGGAAGATGTCGTAAATTCTTATTTCTTTATATACCTTATATGCATATTTAATAACAAGAACCGAAAACAAATTTATTTTCATGTATACTCTTACTCTTCTGGTATTATTTTAAAAATGCATTTAGTTTACATATAAAATAAAAGAAAGAATTTTTAGATAACGCGTACTGCAATTATTTAATTTTATTTTTTTTCTGTAAATTATAAATTTTAATTATGAAAAAATTAATTAAAAAACATTCTTATTGCAGTAACTCAATTTAACTACTAGGGAATTATTTACTAGAACAAATATAACACACTATGTACATTATTTTCAATTTTGTTGTTGTTTTTTTCTATACAGCTTGAAGTTAGTCAACAGAGCTTTCATCGGTGCTGTCATTATACATTTTATATTATACATATATTACATTGTATATATTATTATAGCTAGTATAGTTCTTATTATGAAAGTAGCTGGTTTCGCTGACAACTGAATGAGAAACTGTTGAATCCTTTAGTAACTTTAATGCTTCTTTTGAAAAGCGATTCAATTTTCTTTTATGTAGTTCCCGATTGCTTGAAGTAACAGGGTAAGAACTGACTAAAAGCATGTTGAAATGGCTTGGTTTGTGCTGATTTAACTTATTTTTCTTGTACAAAATACTTTTTAAAGTCCTTGTTGCGAGCTTCTTGTGCTTCTTCCGATAATTGGCCAATCGGTAGCAGAGCATGTTCAATGATCTGTGGACCATGTACTAGGAAATTATACACCGTGAGAGTCATTTAATACCACGGATACAATTCCACATAACTTGTTAACTTGTTAGCTTTTCTGCATCCACCTCATGACCGGAAGCAACGACAATCATTACTATGAGAATTTTTTAAATTAAATTGACAATAATATTTGTTATTAATTAATTAATCAATTGGTTAATATTGGTCTGCCACGTTATTTTTTAAATCGAGAAAATAGGTCGAAAAAGTAGATTTTACAAAAAACTCTAGATTATCAATGGGTTATCAGTCAAACGGAATTTAAATGACCTTTCCATTGATACATGAAGTAACTTCAAATTATGATTAGAATTAACTTTAGTTTTGTGTAAATACTTTGACCACCCCTGAATAATTGTCCTTTCATCACAAGTGTCAAATCTGAAGTCAGTAGCTGTAACATTGATTTAGTTATGTGGTTTTCCTTTTTTCGATTTCTGGGCTTATCATCCAAAATTTAAAATAAACTTGCGTGCGAATTTAAGAAGTTTTCTTAGCAAATTTGGTGTTACCTTCTCTGAGACGGACCGACGGATAGACAAACAGTCGATAATGGCTAACATATTTCGCCTCGGCTTCTGATGTTGATCAAGAATATATGTATATACTTTACGTGATCTTTATATACACCCTCAGGGTATAAAAACAATTCTAGTTAATAAGTTAAAAAAAATCATTACACCTATTTTGAGTATATTTTAGGTTAATAAGATCCGATCCAAAAAAATGAATATTATTCATGATCTTGGGCAATTTTTTTTTAAATCAAAAAGGCAATCATTAACCGGGGGGTTTGTTTTATCCCCGATACGATCTCACAGCGTTCTTAGTGTTTGGTTATCATCTAAAGCAAGTTGGTTTTTGATGTTGTTGTCCGAGTTTTGTCGTTCGTTTTTGTTGCACATAACAGTGAGTTGATTTATTCTTTTCTCTTAAACATCTATCTCTATTATTACTTTTCTTATAAGTAATTTCTGTTATACATTTACGAAATTCCAAGGTTTGGGATTTTTTTTGTATTTTTGCTTGTTTGTTTCTCCATACTTGTACATATATATATTCAATGTAGTTTATTAATCATTATTCCATCCATTTATACGTAAGTAATTTGCTTAATTCTCTTGTCAATACATATACATAGCTACAAATGTTTTTCCTCGATGCAGTTTTTCATTCATCTCGTGTAAATCAAATGTATCACACAAATTAGTTGGGGACGTGTGGAAACCCTTTGCGCTGTGAGACCTCGACTGCCCCGTTATGCAAAGCTAACAAAGCCCCATTTATATGAACAGTTGGCCGAATAAGTTGTTGGGAATTACAATAAGCTGTTTTGTTTTGCCGACTGCTTTGACTACGTCTGTGACGAATTGCCAGAGAGCGCATTGCAGAGAGAGCGAAAGAGAGACTAAAAGAGTAAGTGCATCATAACCAGTTTGACGCTCTCCGAGAGCGCACACTGGTAGCGTGCTTTCAGTACAAATCTACGTAAGTTTCTCGATTCGGGCGGACGGGTGCGAGAATGTGGCATTAAACGCGACTGAGCAATCATAAATTAATCTCTCACGCTGTTTGTTTACAACACATTGCGAATTTTCTCTCTTGCGAATGAAGATCATCTAAACATGAAAGCAGAGAATTCTCAGAGTAATTGCACACTTTGGTATGCTAAAATGCCTATATTTTCTCTTGCGAATGAAAAGATAAATAGAAAGAAAAAAAAAAATGCATTAAGCTACGGTGGAGCAAGCTCGACAGTAGGAGACCCAGTACTTTTTGAGTGCAAAGCAATCACTACAGATTGTTTCAGTTTCATAAAATTTCCATAGATGGCGCCACTGCAAAGATATCAGTTAATTTTGCCCGTAACATTGTGAGTTGAACAACTTCCGCGTTTATCATCCGATTTGAATGAAATTTGCTGGATAGGTTGAGACCATAGTCTGTATTATACATACTTAATCAAGGCGCCAGCATTAAAGGTGCTCTTGTAATTCGACTTGGAAATTTTGTATTTCAATTTGTGGGGGTGGAGGTGGGCGTGGCAAAAATCTAAAACAAACTCGTTCAATGCAAGATATAGATGTACATACATGCCAAATTAGGTGTCTCTAGCTCTTATAGTCTCTGAGATCTAGGAACTTAAAAAAGGGACAGACAGACAGACGGACAGACAGACAGACGGACATGGCTATATCGACTCGACTTTTTAAAGTACTGGGTCTAAAAGTTTTCAAAATTTTAAATCTTGATTTTGTACTTTTAATCAACTCCTGGTGCCAAAATTAGTATAAAAGAACACTTTAAAGTTGATTCTGAGGAGTTTCATTTTTTTTGTAAAAAATCATGCCAAAAGTGACAAAAAATTTGACTTGTAAAGTTTCCAGTCCCCAGGGTCACCAGATTTCAAACTCGCGTAACTTTGGCAAATCTTACACGATTTTTATGCGGAATGTCATTTTAGTCATGATTTGATCTATAAATTTGTACTTAATTTAAAGATAGTTATTTTTCAGAAATCGATTTTTTCGATTTTGTTTGAATTTTAGGTACTTTTTACTTTTTCAGAAAAAAAAATTTTCAAAATTTTAAATCTTGATTTTGTACTTTTAATCAACTCCTGGTGCCAAAATTAGTATAAAAGAACACTTTAAAGTTGATTCTGAGGAGTTTCATTTTTTTTGTAAAAAATCATGCCAAAAGTGACAAAAAATTTGACTTGTAAAGTTTCCAGTCCCCAGGGTCACCAGATTTCAAACTCGCGTAACTTTGGCAAATCTTACACGATTTTTATGCGGAATGTCATTTTAGTCATGATTTGATCTATAAATTTGTACTTAATTTAAAGATAGTTATTTTTCAGAAATCGATTTTTTCGATTTTGTTGGAATTTCAGGTAGGGTACCCCCTTTACTTTTTCAGAAAAAAAAAATTTGCAAAATTTTAAATCTTGATTTTGTACTTTTAATCAACTCCTGGTGCCAAAATTAGTATAAAAGAACACTTTAAAGTTGATTTTGAAGAGTTTCATTTTTTTTGTAAAAAATCATGCCAAAAGTGACAAAAAATTTGACTTGTAAAGTTTCCAGTCCCCAGGGTCACCAGATTTCAAACTCTCGTAACTTTGGCAAATCTTACCCGATTTTTATGCGGAATGTCATTTTAGTCATGATTTGATCTATAAATTTGTTCTACATTTAAAGATAGTTATTTTTCAGAAATCGATTTTTTCGATTTTGTTGGAATTTAAGGTAAGGGTACCCCCTTTACTTTTTCAGAAAAAAAAATTTTTCAAAATTTTAAATCTTGATTTTGTACTTTTAATCAACTCCTGGTGCCAAAATTAGTATAAAAGAACACTTTAAAGTTGATTCTGAGGAGTTTCATTTTTTTGTAAAAAATCATGCCAAAAGTGACAAAAAATTTGACTT
Source organism: Drosophila putrida (assembly GCA_037043535.1). Taxonomy (NCBI): domain Eukaryota; kingdom Metazoa; phylum Arthropoda; class Insecta; order Diptera; family Drosophilidae; genus Drosophila; species Drosophila putrida. The sequence continues at coordinate 408,201 of JBAMBI010000615.1, forward strand.
GTAAAGTTTCCAGTCCCCAGGGTCACCAGATTTCAAACTCTCGTAACTTTGGCAAATCTTACCCGATTTTTATGCGGAATGTCATTTTAGTCATGATTTGATCTATAAATTTGTTCTTACATTTAAAGATAGTTATTTTTCAGAAATCGATTTTTCGATTTTGTTGGAATTTTAGGTAAGGGTACCCCCTTTACTTTTTCAGAAAAAAAAATTTTCAAAATTTTAAATCTTGATTTTGTACTTTTAATCAACTCCTGCTGCCAAAATTAGTATAAAAGAACACTTTAAAGTTGATTCTGAGGAGTTTCATTTTTTTTGTAAAAAATCATGCCAAAAGTGACAAAAAATTTGACTTGTAAAGTTTCCAGTCCCAGGGTCACCAGATTTCAAACTCTCGTAACTTTGGCAAATCTTACCCGATTTTTATGCGGAATGTCATTTTAGTCATGATTTGATCTATAAATTTGTTCTACATTTAAAGATAGTTATTTTTCAGAAATCGATTTTTTCGATTTTGTTGGAATTTTAGGTAAGGGTACCCCCTTTACTTTTTCAGAAAAAAAAAATTTTCAAAATTTTAAATCTTGATTTTGTACTTTTAATCAACTCCTGGTGCCAAAATTAGTATAAAAGAGCACTTTAAAGTTGATTCTAAGGAGTTTCATTTTTTTTGTAAAAAATCATGCCAAAAGTGACAAAAAATTTGACTTGTAAAGTTTCCAGTCCCCAGGGTCACCAGATTTCAAACTCTCGTAACTTTGGCAAATCTTACCCGATTTTTATGCGGAATGTCATTTTAGTCATGATTTGATCTATAAATTTGTTCTACATTTAAAGATAGTTATTTTTCAGAAATCGATTTTTTCGATTTTGTTGGAATTTTAGGTAAGGGAACCCCCTTTACTTTTTCAGAAAAAAAATGCATTAAGCTACGGTGGAGCAAGCTCGACAGTAGAAGACCCTGTAGTTTTTGAGTGCAAAGCGATCACTACAGTTTGTTTCAGTTTCAAAAAATTTCCATAGATGGCGCCACTACGAAGATATCAGTTGATTTTGGCCGTAACATTGTTAGTAGAATAACTTCGACGTTTATCATCCGATTTGGATTAAATTTGCAGGATAAGTTTAGATCATAGTCTGTATTATACGTACTGAAAATTAAGGGGCTAGCATCAGACAGACAGACGGACAGACGGACAGACAGACAGACGGACATGGCTATATCGACTCGGCTGTTGATGCTGATCAAGAATATATATACTTTATGGGGTCTGCCACGCCTCCTTCTGCCTGTTACGCACATTTTTTTTGCACAAACGTAATAGACCCATTTGTACTTTTTTAAAGTACTGGGTCTAAAAACAATTTATAATATCTATTGTTGTCTCCAGGTCTGGATAATATGTGTATAGTACATTGGGGCATTTCCAAAAAAGAGTGCACCGTGGAAATGAGTTTCAAAGTCAATAATAGTGTGTTGTTTTAACAAAGTTTAACAATGGAAATATTGAAATGCAATGTCGAACAAGTGCCTAATGTTTTCTATGGTAATTTTTACTGCACGTTTTGTTTTGATAAACAGTATTGTTAAAGAGAGACATAATGCATTGACATTTGTTCTCTAAGATCTTGGCTTTTAATCCTAAATCGCGGTGTGTGTTACATTAATTCATTGTGGTAGCTAATTATATTTGATTATGGCTATGATTATATAGAATCCTGTGCCTGGATACAAACCGATAAGCATACAAATGCGCAAAAGGCTTTCCCATAAATATTTACTTTATACATACATATGAATTAAATAATTTTGCCTTAATTGGTCGACTTGTGATTGAAAAATCAAATTTAAAGTAGTATAAAGAGCTGATTGCAAGCTTGAATTACTTTTGTTGGGCAGAAGGTGCAGAAGGATAAATTCAGTGGCCAGGTGGGTTAGATTTAGGAGCTTTTAAATAGAAAATGCTGATGCGTAGTCGAGTACACAAGCTGCTGTTTGTTTTGATAACGCCTTTGTGTCCTTTGTCAATGTGTGAATTCGAGTGTGCACACACATACATACATACATACATACATACATACATACATACATACATACATACATACACACCTACACACACCTACACGCACATGTTTAGTCATGACAGATACGAATTTGTTGCCTGCCCCAAAGCAAAGGACGTGTTAAGTTTTGGCAATTGTTTTGCAAGTTTTTGTTTTGTGTTCATTTCAATTGTCGCTTTAGCACAGCCCAAATATATATGTATGTATGTATGTATGTATGTTTGAATGGTATATACTTAGAAGAAGCTGTATACATACATATATCGAATATATGTGTGTACATATACTTTCTTATGAATGTGTACGTGTGCGTGAGTGTGTGTGTGTGTGCATTGCAAATATTTGCATAGTGTAATTTAGTTGTTGTAGAAAATGTATCTTTACTCAAGACTTTTCAAATCTCCCAGTTTCAGTTTCGGTTTCAGTTTTGTGTAGTTGGCCTACTATGCCTTGAAAGTAGTATGTCTAAACCTAAATAAACCCACACATCTTTCTACGATTTCAGCTACAGCAACAATAATAATAAGTAAGTAAAACAAGAGCTACTTACATAGAAAACTAAACGTGGCAAGCTTCAGCATATTTATTTAAAGGCAACCAGCACTTTACTTACTTATCATACACCAACCAACCATATCAGAGCTCAGTCTTAGTGCTAGAGCTGGTATCGTGTCGCGTCTCTTCTCGTGACACGAACTATGCAGTCACACAATGGCTCATAGATTTCACCAATTACATTTTTGACAATGTTTTCCAAATTCCAAATTGCTGGTAATTACAGTCTGTTGGCAAACAGTCACCTAAATTATATTTCACATTTAAAAAACAAGACGAAACATCACGCTGTAGCTCTAAACGGAAAAGATATCGAGCTGAAGTTTTCCCAAAACATAGCTGAGATATAACTATAAAGTATTGATTTTATAAGTCCAATTCAAAAACTATATCAAAAAATCGTATTCCATTTTTGAGCTATTCTTTTATTCCAAAACAATGGGCAAATGTCCAATAGTGCAAGGTTCGAACCAAGACTACAGAGACTAAGAGGCGCTAGAAACCAGCTGCGAACCAAATCTGCGTTCTGCTCTATGGTTCGAATCACCGAACCAAATCTTCTTCAACAAAACAACTATACACGATTTAGCATGACTTAACAAGACTTAACTTTATACGAATAAACAAAACATAAATTGTGTTAATACAACTTAAGACCAGCTCAAAACCCATATGAACACGATTAAAGTAAGGTGTTTTAATTTAATATACCATAATCATACCAAAAAGTCGTGCGTTTGGAGTGCATATTCGTGTCTGGTCGTGTTAAACTAATTTTGGACATTGTCATCGCTAGTTATGTAGATAGAGAGCCTTCGCTTACATTTCCCGGAGTCGCTGCCATTGCAGCTACTTTGCCATTATTATGGCTATAAACTATTATTCTGGCAAACTAGCTAGAATTTCTTTCACTCTCTCTCTCCCTCACATCTATCCCTCTCTCTCTGTTGCTCTGCATGCTGTTGATATTTTTCTAAATTTAATTGCATTTCTGGTAGCTGGATGACAGTTAGATAGCCAGACGGACGAAGAGGCAGGCAGGCTGTCTCTCAGTGTATTCTCAGTCGCGGCGTCCAGGCCTGTCCTGTCCTGTACTGTCCTGTCCTGGGATGCTCGGCTAGGATAGGATAGGATAGGAACGTCAACGACAACGAGAAGACAACTCAATTTGATGGCAAATCACATCATATGCTTTCCAAACACGTCCTCCACAACGCAAAAATTTAAGTCACGAAAACAATTTTGTGAATTGTTGGCGGCCAGTCGTCATTTGGCTCTAACGCTAACGCTCAGAAGCTGTCTCGTTTCTCTGTTGCCGGGATGTTGTTTAGGCCCCTTTTCGTTACCACCATCGCCACCAGCTAAACTGTTTGTGTCCTTTAAGCAGTCCTTGAGTGGATTACAGTGCTTTATTGTCCTGCCCGCTTGCTTTCCTCTGTCTTCTTTCAATCAGCTCGTTATCTGTCGCGTCGCGTCAATAAATAATGCCAAATTCGTAGCTTCATTTGTTTTTCAGCCCAAAAATGCAAAACAATCGGGTCTTGAATTTGCATTAACTCAAACTGTTTGGCTTGAACATTCCAACACGTACACTTGCACTCTTTAATTAGGACTGGCATTGTGTTTATATTTCAAGGAAATCATCTCAAGTGGCTCTCTTTACGTGTCTGGATATAACTTGAATGCATAGCTACTTAATATAGTATAAGTAAACGCTTAATAGTTTACAATCAAAGACCTTGAAATTTCGAAAAAATACCAAAAACTGTGAAAGCAAGAAGAATCTCATATCTCATATTCTTATCTATCTGGTATTTACTTTGAATCTATTTTTAATAATTCAATTTAATTCTAATTTTAAGCGACCTTATTAATATATCTCAGCTTTTGAGAAAAGTATCATGGATCTGACAACAACGACATTTTAAAAGTGATTGTTTTTCGAGTAGTCAACATAAAAGTTTATTGATTAATCAGGATTGATCACAATATCAAACTCTCACAAGCCACAAGCTCTTAATTTTTAGTTTGAAATCAAAAAACTTTTAGTAATACCATTCAAAAATTCTATACAGGTTAATTGGCTTTTTTCCTAATAAATTATAATTAATACTGATAAATATTCTGTTACGGCTCCTTTCCACTTTAGAGTTTTCAGTAGAGCGTAGAGACAACAACGGAAATGAGAATTCTATGGGTAGAAGAATATATTTGCGTATGTCCTTTGAAGACTTTCAGGCATTGCTGGTAATAGTAGAGCCAAAAATGAAAAATGCTTGATTCGCACATCTATGGAAATCTACAGGTAAAAATACACATCTTGCGGAACCAATTATTCCAATGGACCGAAAATCCATATGCAACAGCGGCAGATGCTGTATTTGCATTGAAAACTTACATTATGAAGCCGTTGACTTGACATTCGATTATGTAATATGTTGTTTACTTGTTAGCTACACATTTGATAGCTAAATTATAAAGCACTTAAATATTCCAGAGCTCTATAGTGTGAACAAGCCTTAAATACACTAAAATATTAGGTAATCAATAACAATAAATATAGCTAAAGTACTTGCCTGAAATTTAAAATGTATTTCCCAAAAATTGAATTTAATTTTGCGAATATATTTTATAGGAAATCCAACTACCTGAACTGAATACCGATTAATCGGAACTGCAGTTGACCTAGATTCCATCCATAAAGTGGTATAGCTAAATTATGGCACCCCTTTTCCACTTGGAGTACCTTTTCTGGTGTCCATTGCCTACTTTATGGGTTTTTCACATCTTTTCTTTGGAAGACACTTGAACAGACAATTAATTACTGTTAGCTTCTGCTGCTGTTGATGCTTCTGCTGTGTACGGGGAGATGGAGATGGAGCTGGTAGAGCTGGTTGGGTTGCTGGTACGGCTGCTGGTGACGCCACACCTACCAATTAATTTTGCATTTTTGAAGCCTTGTCGCAGCGGTGAGTGCAGCTCGCCAAAGCAAATCGAAAGCCAAAGCCAAAATGGATAAAAGCAAAAAAAAAAGTGAAGAAAAAAGGAAGAAAGAAAAAAAAGTTGAAGACAGCTGCCAAAAAGGGCGTTGCGTCGCCCAGTTAAACTGTAGGGTTGTCCTGGACAGTACTGGGTGGGTGGGTGTTGGTAAAAACTGTCCTCTGGCTGGCAATTGAATCAACGTTGGTCGCATCGGTCGCATAGCAGAAGGGTTATCATTACTTCCACATAATTTAATTTCGGCAGGCAACGACCATTTGCATTTCAATACCAATAGAATAGAAGTGGGGTGTGGTGTGGTGTGGTGTGGTCCAGCAGGGTAGTGCGATTTCTACGATTTTGGTCGTTCCACATTTCTTCTTTCCATTTTTCAAAGTTTTGAACGGCTGCTCATTGCACAAACTGAATTGAATCACCACATTACGACGCAGCATTTCCCCCGCTCCCATCACTCCTGACATCCGCCCTACCCCTTGGACCCCTTAAGAGGGGGAGGGGTGCAAGAAAAAAGGGAAGCATTTCATTTTAAATTTTTGGCGGCCCAGTTGCCTGAGATGCTGCTGCCAGATTTTCCATCATCATTCATAACAAAAGCAGTTGGCAGTTGCAGCAGACTCGACTCGACTCGACAACCCTACCCTACAACCCTACACCCCTATCCCCTCCCTCTAACCCTGCTCAAGCAATGAACTAGCCCCATTTTTTTGCGACATTTCCGTTTGCATTTGGCAAGCGGAAACGTCAGGCTGCCCATTGGACAATCAAGCTTTTGGACACGGGACAGCCAACGAGTGCCTCTTCCGAGTTGTTTCTTCTTCTTTTCCATGTTGTTGTTGGTTGTTGGTTGTTGGCTGTTTGTTTGTTTGTTTGTTGTTGTTATCAACACAAAAGGCATGGTTGGACATTGTTTGGTGTTGATAGCTGCTCATGAATAACAAATGCACACGGCAGGTGGGTTGATCTATCTTTAACTCTGTGGGTTTGATTGTTTGGTTGACAGAGAGAGAGAGAGAGAGGGAGAGAGAGAGAGAAAGAGACAGGGAGAGAGGGACTGTGACTGAGGTTAGGTTAAGGTATGGATAAGGGATAAGTGATTGACCATTCCTAACTTGTTTATAAATTGTCAATTGATTTGTGGCGAGCCACAAACACAAAATGGATGAGCCAAACCAATTCACTTGCCCAAAAAGTGCTAACCAATTAAATCATTTTTATAGCCAAATGCTGTACAAATTTAGTTCCCCTTCATCACTCTTCTCTCTCTCTCTCTCTCTCTCTCTCTTTTCATTTCTCATCCTTCATTCATTGTGAATAGTTTTGTATTGTGATTTTGATTGATTCGTTGCTTGAGTCACTTTGCCAGGCAAACTCCATCCAAAGGTCGCAATAATCAAAACCAAAATGTCAATTTCAGTTAACAGTCAGCCATTGAGAAACAGAGAGAGAGATAGAGCGCAATAGTGTGAGTGAGAGAGCAAAACGAGGTCGCAGTCAAAGTCTCATTGAAATGTCAAATGCATTTCAAAATTGCCATCATGCTCTTGTATCTCCAATCGTATCGAAACTCTTGTTTAACGGTTTCCATTTTTTGTCCAACTATTCTCGCATCTGTATTTTTTAGTCACATACATGTTGTGTGTCTATCACTTGCATCAATAATTTGTTCTGTATTTTTTGCAACATTTAATAGACATTCCCTTTTTTTTTATTTATTTAATATAGTAAATATTTATACAAAAGAAAAGGGAAATTTTGAGCGGATGGATATTTTTACTTATTGCACGACTTATTGCACGATTTTTATAACCAATTGACTAAAAAGTTACAGATATACAGATATACAGATATCCAATATACAACTTTGAGATGATTTTTTGTATTTAATAATTATAGTAGGGAATTAAAGTTTAGTGGTATTTCGTAGTCTATAATATTAGCTAATAAATAAAGAAAAACCCTTAATTAAATTAAGCTAAAGAACTTTTAATTAAAATATAAAAAAAAAAATCTAAAATTTCCTGCTCATATAATCGGCACACTTTTAAACAAATCCATTTCTCAAATAAATTGGTAATGTGTTCGAAAGAAAAATAAAACACGGTCTTAGTATTCGTTACTATATTCAGAATTATCAATAATGTATAATCAGCTGGGGAATGGGAACCTCTTGAATTTTCTTCCGACTTTATTTGTTTGGTTTTTATTTTATCTTAAAAGTCGCATACAATTTACTGAATATTTCAATGTCCAATAGCTAAAGGCCACGAATGAGCCATGCTATAATTTAAGTTCGGTTCTTAGTTTATAACTTGAATCTAACTGCTTATAATAATAATAATAATTAAATTAATTAACTTTGTTTTTATATAGTTATAAGGAACTTAAAAACGGTTATTATGTAAACAGGGTGTTTTAATGTCGAGCCTGCCCGACTGAATGTTATGTACTTACACATATTTTACATATGGAAAACAGCTAATAAATGTACAATTTTCCAATAACAGCATCAGAAAGGTTTTATTTCCTGCTTTAAAGCGTTGTTGAATTCGATATGTGCGTTTGTGGTAGTAAATATGTATATGTATGAGTAATTGCAAGGTTTTTGATTTAAAAGACGAAGCTATAATGCCAGGCAAACATACAATGTACAAATACGTTGGTTTAGAAGTATGACATATATGTTTTACACTGATAAAAAATAGCCTTTATGAATTTAGAAGATAGAAAAAAATTAATTTTCCTTTAACAATTGAACAGTTTGATGAAAGATACTAAAAATTTTAACTTTAAAAGAAAGAACAGGGTTGTAATTACGAATGAACGCCTCTATTGTTCTCACAACACATGGAAATCTTTGGTCTACAAATGGAGTCAATAAAATTGTTTCCTTTTTATGTTGTTGACTTATTTTTTGGACTAGAATATTTTTCAAAACTGCTTTTATAAAACTAATTTAAAATCCAGCTATGATTTCAAAGTTGTGTTTGTTGTTATTTTTTTCTAGAGAAAAAAATGACTTTTTCAAAATATATTTTTTTGCGACCCTTTTTTGTATCAGTGTTAAAATAGGCTGCAACTCATTAGCCAGGGCTTTCCGCTCCGTTAGCGTGTGCAGTATTTTCCCTCATTCCCCAACCCTCTCTCAACCCCTCCAACACTCTTCCCCAAGCTATGCTCTAAACTAGTCACGCGTTGCCATGACAATAAATGAAATATTTTGAGCCCGTTCGATGTAATAACTCGCGCGATTTGCTGTTTGTCATATTTCATGCCCGTGATTATAAGTCCAGCATGGGGCATGTGGCATGTGGCAGGGGGCGCAATAAGCGCGCAGCTAACGGGGCAGAAATGTGGCAAATGGGAAGGTGGAATCGGGATGATTCGTATTTCTCCACAGAGCAGATGGAATTGCATTGCAAATGATAAGCCCTGATGGTGCTAAGTGCAATCTGTGCGTATTCTATCTATGTGTGTATTAGTGTGAGTGTGTGTCTGTGTGAGTGTATGAGTGTAAGTCTGTGACTTTACTTGTATCATAACGAACAGTTAAACATTCTTTCGATTATTTCAATCAATAAAAATTAAACTAATTACTTGGAATGTTAAACCAAACTAATCATCGATTTATAAACCGACTGATCGATAAATTTGAGTTTTGGACATCGATTAATGATCACAGGTATAATTCCAAAATGAAATCATATTTTGAAAATAGTCTTTGAGGAAATCGATTAATCGAAAATTAGGTAATTAAGACATCGATTCATAGATGTTCTGTTAAAACAAATTTTATCACTATTCCCAGCTCTGATTTCAAGCTCCAAGCTTAATTAGGATCCATTTAACTTAATACAAAAAGTATTTTAAATAGAAAAAAGAAGGAGGTTTAATTTAAAAATAGCTTTTTTATATCTGAGTATCAAATTAGTTGAACTATATTTAGTACACAATATAATGTTAATCGGCCATTGTGATTAAAAAGCATAAGGAAAAAAATAAAATTTAATGCGTTATCGTTATTTTATACAATTTTCGTCTGTCCGTCGGTCCATAAGGATCCAATAGGATCTCAGAGTTGGTAAGATAGGAGCATTAGATTCGTTTTGAAGACTTCTTATATTTGCAGGTCGAACAAGTTTATTTCAAATTATGTTCTAATGTGCTCCCTATAACAAGTGATTTGCAAAATTATTTTTTTAAGTGATAATTACTAACAAAAAAAGAGAAAGTAGTGTGAACAAATGAATTTTCATTTATTTGCAGATCAACAAAATGAAAGATATGCTGGGTCAATCGAGAAGAGTCTTAAAGCACATGCTTTGTATTTTTTTAAGCATTATAATGAAGATATTTTAGCATTTATTGTTATTATAATATAATTTGACTTTATTTCAGATGCCGTCGACTCTTTGATGAATATAAATATAAAAGTGTGAAGAGTTTAAAGAAAGCCGTATTTTTAAAAAATATTGATAACATTTGGGAGTTAGTTCAAAACATATTGATACTCAATTAGTCGCAGAATTTTCAGCAAATATAAAAGGGATTCCCAAGGCAAATCGGGAAGCCCTTAGGAAACTATCAAGGAATTTCATAAGAAAAATGGTCAGGAAACTCTGAGAAAATGCTCCGAAGGGAACCTGGAAGGAAGTCTCTATGTTAAATTCCCGTAAGTTTTCATACCAATTCCCGACAAATTTGATAACGATTTTTACTTGGATCTGATATTTTACCATTTGTCCCAAATTTAAAAAATAACATAATATTCTAATGAAGATTGGATATTTTTAGAAAAAGTTTGATTGATAATAGTAAATACAATTGACATTTACCAAAATGAATTTTTAATTCATATAAAAAACAGTTTAGCTGTTTCTACTAGCAACCAAGTTACCTCTCTAAGTTAATGTACTTTCAACTGAGTGAGTGTATTTTGAAAAGAATCGACAAATCGTCTGAATTGAAATTTGAAAAATGTGCGCTCAGCGCTTTGCTGCAACTGTCAAGTGCACTAATAAATTTCATTTGGCCAGTTGGCAATACAGAGAAGCCTCTCTTCAAACCGAAAGCCTTACAGCTCAAACATCCCCACTATATGTAAATGCCGCAATAGTTTTTTGATTATTCGGAGAAAACAGTATTGGCATTTTCAAATTGTTTATTGAAATGGCTTTTATATTAAAATGTTTACTGTAATTGAAGCATCAGTGTTTGTTCGGTTTATTAATCACAACGATAAATCACATTCAAACTCTATGAAATTAATTAGTTCATTTTGGAGAAAAATATAAATTATATAAATCATTGATCACAAGGGGTTTTAGCGAATAAAGGAAAACATATGTTGACCATCATTAGGCACTTCTGTTTATTATAAATATAATTGGTCTATAAGGCTTTTCTACTTATATTTTCCCATTTTCCTTTTTAGTCTAAGGCCGTTGAAAGCATAAATAAAACTAGCCATACATAATTTAAAAACTGTCTCTTTAAACTTCCTCAGTTTAAGGTGAAGCTTATTTAATGCAAACACTATTAAATATCAGCTTTCTGTTTGTTGCGACTAGAATTTAATGTAAAAACAATTGACAGACAGTTGAGTGTCCGCCAACTCAGTAACTTTAAACCCATTACACTGGCCAACAATTTACAGCCTTCGAAATTGTTACTGAGATATTGATTGTTATTTTTTCTAATACGCTGATTTTCAAAGTCATCTTTATTTCTCCTATCACTTCGTTTGTTCAAGATATTTACACTTAATATTTTTAAAGGGAAAACTTAGTTATTTAGTTATATTTTTACAATTTATGCAATAAACCCTTTTTATCTACACCTAACTGACCAACTTAATTAAGATATACATTATTTAAATTATCATTTGCAAAACATTATAAGTTTGAATATCGATAAATAGCCAAAAGAATAATATGCAATTTCCAGGAGAAATGGAAATTGGATTGAAGATTCTGTTTATGGGTTAAAATTTCATTCAATAAAAGAGAGTTTAATATTTATGTTGTATATGTCAAAGAAAAATCGCCTCCTGATCATCGAAGTCAACTTTGAAAGTCAATAAAGTAGCTCAATAATCTTAATATTGATAATAATTTCAAGAATATAGTATTGTATGATTCCACCAAAAGGGAGAATAATTGTGGTAAGCTGTGCTGTTAAGTATAAGAAAATAAAAAACCACAAATAATTATGCCAAAGTAAAAGATAAAGTCTTCTAACTATAAAATGATTTTTGAATATTTTTAAATTAGATTTTTAGAATATTTGCATAGTTAAAAAATAAAAGAAATTACAATTTATAATCGAAATTAGCTCAAATTGTATATTGAATATATTGTGGAATGTAGTTCACATCAGGAGCCGTAATCATTATAAGTTATATTATAAAAATTATATGATAATGACAATCTTTCAGTTTTTATGATTTTCTTCTATAATACTCAATCCTTAGAGTAATTTACTAAATCTTAGATTTAATCATTATTTTTGATCAATAATTATAAAATTCAACAGTAATTTACGGTTTCTGAGTTAGATTTATCACCAAGTTTATTGCATATCCTTGCAAAGGATATCTACCCCCGAGTACTATGTTTTAAATAACTTTTAAACGAATTATAATTCATTTAATAATTTGTTTATTATAATTCATTTAATAATCTATTATTTTATAATTTAAAAATAAACATTTTGATGTGAATCATTTTCTTTTAGGCCTATTATAAGTGGGGGATTTAAAAAAAAAATCCCTATTTACGGTCCCTGGTTTACTTTTATGTCAGAAAATGAATCCATATATTACTTGAAAATTACTAAAAAAATAAAATATAAAATTCAATAGCACTTTTAAATTCATAATTTCCCTAAAAACAAGTTTTTTCTAATATATTTATTTATTTAAAGATAGTTGTATGTATACATGTCAGATATTAATACTTTACATTACGTGAATTTGAAAAATAAAAAATAATCATATTTGTAAGCAATTAAAGTTACAGAATAGTATTAAAGCTGAATTAAATTGTATTTTTCTCTCAGTGTATCAGTGCGCTCACTTACGTACACTGAACTGGCGCCTGGTTTATAAACTTATGCATATGATGTGTCGAATTCAATACCAGTAGGTGGTACACAGTCTGTAGCCTGAGTTCCGGACTCTCCTGGAATTCTTTCTCCCTTCTCTCTTCTCCCTCGAGTGTTTCCGACTGTGGCCAAGTTCTCTGAATCCTGATGGAAACTGTTGGCCAGATAAACTAAACGAGAGGCGGTCAGTCGATGTGCTGGCCTAAAACTTTTCAGAAATTCGAATCATGTAACAGAATACATGATGGCCAAATTCAAAAGATGGTCAGGCAACAACATGTGTGTGCCTGTGTGTGTGGTGTGTGTGCGTGTGTGTGTGTGGTGTGTGGGCGCAACATGTGTTTATAATTATGTTTTTACTGTGGGTACTCACATTTTTGAAGCACACACACTGCACGTGCTGTGCGTGTGTGTGGGTGTGTGTATGGTGTAAGTGTGGGTGGTTGGGTGTGTGTGTGTGTGTGCTGTGTGTGTGTGTATGCAAATTACAACAGCAACTGCAGGCCTCAAGTTGCAATTGTCAGCGCTTAATTTGAGGTCAGCTGCAAGTTGCCAGCTTTTTCAGCTTATGCTTTAGGCCAGCTTAACACACACACACCCACACACACCCACACACAAACACACACACACATACAGAGAACAAGTCTATCTTTCGCCGCGTTTGCTGCCAACAAATTCGAGTTGAAGTTAAATAAGTTGATTCTTTCAATTTCAAAGGGCGGCGACAACAATTTACACGGTTTGCCATACGCAAAATGCTTGTCATTTGCAGTTGCAATGCCAACAAAAGGTCTGCTTAAATCCATCCCCATGGCTCATCCCCATCCCCCCCCCACGACCACATTTTTGCCCTCTGTTCAGTGCTTTTGGCCCATTCAGCGATTTGTGCCAACTGTCGGCGTTGTCTTTGTCTTTTGTATGCGCGCAGTGACCTGCAAAAATGGCAGACGCTGTTATTTTGGCATTTGCCCTGCCTCGCATGCACCTGAGTCACTTCCCTGCCTCCACTCCACTCCACTCCAATCCACTCCACTCCTCTGCCCCTTCATGCAATCTCTTTTGTAAAGCTAACTGCGAACTGGTAGAGAGAGGAGCGGAGCATGAGGGGAGTGGATTTCTGTGCTGCGGTCAGTGCATGTTGCATATAATTTCATTCATCACACGGCCACCAAAAGAAACCAAATAAACTGGGCAAAAAAAAACCCTCAAATCTAATCGGCAGCAGTCGGTTTTTCTTTCTTCTTTTCTTCCCTTCGTCTCTCTCACAATCTTTTTGCTTTTTTATAAGCCATAGTTATTAAAACCTAGTCAATGGGGTATACTCTACTTATACTCTTCACACATTAATGTCTGAGTAATTATTATTATAACTTTTAAATAACTCTAATTATTTGTTCATAATCAAAAAATTATGATGTTTTTTATAGTGTCATTTATTTTGATAAAACAAAAGAAACAGAATAAGCTTTCATGACGAAAATTTAGTTTTAATGCTTATCCTGGTTCAAAAATACTCAATCCTAGAATATTAAGTATATCTGATCCTTTTACAATCATCATTTGTTTCTTATGTCAAATCTTTCAGCCCATAACTTTTATTTGCTTTAAAGTACATGGTGTGTACATTTAAAATAAATAAAGTTGATCAAGTCTCTTAAAATTTGCATTAGTTTTCCTTGAGTTACGTTTTTTCAAAGGTATTTCTAAGCATCAAAAATATTCATTATAGAAAATATTTATTACTTTTGCGTTTGTCGTGTGTATAGAAACTACTATCTCTAAATTTTCTAAAAATTTCATAACGATCAGTCCATAAATTGAAAAGGCTTGTAAGCATCTAAGTAATTTACCAGGTTTCATCACAATAGTTGAACTAAGTACAGGGTATAACGCATTCGATAATTTTCCACTCGACTATCGAATTTTTGCTAGCTTTTTCTTTGAATTTTCTTTCAGCATTTCTGTCGCGTTGCCATTTAATGCCACTGCAGTTGGGTAGCTCCTTCCAGCCTGCTTTTGGGGCATCTTATTTCAGTTTTTGTTTGCCGCTGCCGCTGCCACTTGGCCATTTTTATTTTGGCCCACTGCTTCTGTCTGTTTGCAGACAAGCAAATATTGTCTTTTGCCCAGTCGCATTTTTCAGCTGACATCTCCATCTCCATCTCCACCATCATCTCCATCTCCATCTCAGCTCTCCAATTCTCTGAAATCTCCCCTCCCTTTCTCGATTACTGCACCCCTTTTTGACTTATTTCAAAGTATTTTTGTCACGAATTCAATGAACGATTTTTAAGCACATCTTTATTACTTTTGCTCTTTGTGCACTATACTATATTTCAGGCCTTAGCCCCCAACCTTGGATTCTCCTCCTCACTTCCCAGCTGATACAACCCCTGCCCAGATACATAAGTATCTGCAGCTTTATCTATTGACTAAGTCTTTTCATTTTACCTCTCCCTCTGAGGCATTATGCATTAATTTATAGATTCGTTAAATGCATGACTCATGCGCATACACCAGGCAGGCACTGTACTCGCTAAAATATTCTTCATATTGTACAAGAAAATGCACTTTGCTAATGACTCGAAGCGCTTTTCGATGCGCCAAACCGCATACACTCAGAGATATGTATAAGTTTGAATCATATTTATTGAAATAAATGATTACAACAATCATAATTTTCCTACACTTTATTACTTTTTACACCCTGTACTTAAAATGTGCCACGAGTCTACTGAGTTTGTCACTTAAATCTTTGTTTCATAACTTTTGAGTTCATTATCCCATCGTTATACAATTTACAGAATACATTCTGACCGCAGTATAATTCAAGGCTATAGTTTTAGTTAGAATATAGATAAAACAACATACCAAGTACTATGTCTCTAGTTCTTATTATTTCTCATAGCTCGGGACAAAAATAGAAGACTATAATACTAATGCTATAGATATTGTATTTTTTACAGAATAAGTACAGAGTCTCTTCAACTTGGGCTCTCTTAGCTCATGCCTTTCCTAATAGTTTTCTTTTAGATGTCCAAATGAAATTTTATTTAATAACTTTTATAGGTTTGTCTACAATTTTTCAAGTGTATTTGCTACTGTCTTGTGGCAGCTATTTCCATTTTCTTTATTTTTTTTCTTGGTAGCTTTTTGCACTTTATGTAGTTGGAAATAATCTGGCTAAAATACTTTGTTAGCCATTTTATTGACGATTTGTCGCGTTTTGCTTGTTGTATGTTTTGTTGCTTGCTTGCAATACTTTTGTTTAAAGTTGTTTGTCCGTTGTAATTTCGATTCTGTGTTTGTATGAAGGGGCTATGTGTGTGTGTGTGTGTGTGCCATACGGTTGTAGAAGATATTTTCTAGAATTCCTTATGCGATAGTCAAGCTTATTCCAGCTGTAAAGACGAGCTCTTGGAGATATAACAGCTTCTTTCCAAAGCTGTGGTTTTGGTATCGTCAGCGAAAGTATCCGACACAAATGTGTAGACCCTGTACTATCAAAAAGTTCTAAGAGGATCTTTTAAGTCCGTCCATACATTACTGTCTGTCTGTTAGTCTGTTTCTATCCAAACTAGTCTCTCAGTTATTAAGCTAACTTCACGCAGTACATATGTCGGAATCAGAACGGATCACTATATCATACACTTTTTTGTTTCTTAGCCAAACTCACACATTATGTGTTCGGTATAGATACAAACAGCCTGACCAAAATTGGTGCAAATCGGACTCCAATATAAACTACCTGCCATAGGAACGATCGGCAAGAACTAACTTTTGTATTGAAAGACTCTTTTGTTCCTTAAGATATCTTAAATATACTTTTATGTTATGCATATTCAGTGTCTTCTTATCTTTAATTTTTGGGAATTTATTTATTTATTACTTATCATTCTAGCGCTACAAGGTATCCCTTATAAACTAATGCATTAGTCACAATGTGTAAGTTTAATATCTAATTCGAAATTGCATCATATTATTTATCTAACAATAAGATTAGCTTTTTAAATTAAATTAAATTAAATTAAACTTAGTTAATTGCACTATTATGTCTATTTTGATTTTGTATATATGATATAATTTTAAATTTTACTTTTATCATTATGTTGATTTTTATTTTACTATTTCATATGAAGTTTAATTTTCTTAATAAAATATTTTTCAAATCCTTAATTTTGATTAAGAATAAAATGTTATATTTTTGTTAGTTTAAATTCAATCTATTATCTCTGTTTCTTAATAATAATCTTAGTGCACATATACTTATTTCAGTGAGGTATTAATTTATAAATTTAGTTGGTGTGAAGGTGTCAATTTAGTCGAATAAAACTAGCAAATCTAAATCTTAATTGAAAACCGATAACTATAGTTAACTGCTTAACGGGTTCACTGAGTCACTCGCCTGTCTGCCTATGAATCCGCGGCTTTCTATTTTTATTATTATTTCTTTTTTTTTGGTTGCTTAGATATAGTTTAAAGAACCTTCTAGACAGGGAAGGGCGGTGAGGATATGGACTGAAGGAAGAGATGTCTGCATTGCAACTAAATGCGGTGAAAATACGTGGAACACATTGAAGTTGCGCTCGCCGAGAACCCGTCAATAAATCATTGTGCAGACAACGGCTCCGTTGTTAAAAGCACTCTTTCAATATATATTGTTGTAGGTATGTATGTATGTACGGGGACGTATGTATGTATATAAGTATATATAGATGGCATATCAATACTTCGCATAGACGGATTGTATTTTCAATATTTGCGCAGCGTAGATCATGGCAATGCCGTCGAACCTCCTTTCCCTCTTGGAGGAAGAAGAGCACGCAATGGCTTTTGTTGGTTTTGTATTGCAATGATTTAGCAGTTTTTCGTCTGTGTTTACGTTGTGGATGAACAACGGGATGCGGCGAGCGGTGAGCGGTGAGCGTTGAGCAGTGAGAAAGAGTCTGAGAGAACGAGAAAGAGAGAGCGACTGAGAGAGAGGAATGGGAATGGGGGGAAGCTGCTACGGAGCTGCTGAATAAGAAATCAGTAAATTGTTGTGTTTTAATCGAGCCGCCGCGGCATCAGACACAATCACAATCGCAATCCCCAATCACAATAGCATACCCCCCCCTCCATATCCCTCCCCTCTATGCAATTGTCTGCAATAAGCCGAAGTAGCGAAAACAGAACAGAGGGGGAAACAGTCACTGCAGCCGCCGTTGCACACTGTTCCAAATCCAATATTTTTGAGGCAAATTCCAACTTTTTATTTAAATGAAAGAATATTGTTGTATACAAAAAATCCAAAAATATATACAGTATATATATAGAAACAAATTTTAATGTTAATAAATATAAATGTTAATAAATATAAGCTGAAATAATTCCCTGTAATGTGATTAACTAGCTTGTGACATTTTCCGCACTGAATTATATCCCTTATCTAAATTATATTAAGTTGGTTTAAGTTAATTGTATATATTATATTCCTATAAAATAAATTTGAATTATAATATTTCAAAGCTTGTATAGGGTACATACTTAAATCTACATACTTATTTCTGAGAATTCTATTATTTATTTAACAAAACATTTTTCGTTTTACAATTAGGTTATTTGGAAGTAAAGAGCAAATGTGAATTAAAATTTAGCACCCATTGTGCTGCTGTATCACTATATCGATTAAAAAATAAATTAGTTTGAATTAATTATATATATTATTTTTATTATTTTCCTATAAAATAAATTTGAATTATTATATTTCAAAGCACACATATTCATACTCTTTCCTGAGAAACCCTTTTATTTAACAAAACAGTTTAAGTTCTTAAATTAGATTATTTAAAAGTGAAGAGCAAAAGTAAATTATAATTAAAATAAATATTAAATGGGAAATAATTTTTTTCTATATATTTTTAAAAGCAAATATACAATTTTTTTAGCTAAAAAAATGGGTTTATGATCAGTGTGCGCTGTTGTGGCCACATTGAACACTGTGTGCATCAATGCTTCTGATGCTGTGATGCTGTGATGTTGGGATGTTGGGATGTTGGGATGTTGGGATGTTGGGATGTTGTGATGCTCTGCTCGGATGCTGGGATATGTATAAGTGAGCAGCCGGCAGAGAGACTTGTGTAAATAACTGTCAGCCAATTGTTGTTTAATCGCCGGCTTAGTCATGTTGCGGTGCACTTTTGAGGTTAAGTGCCTGCAGCTAAGGGAAGCAGCAACAGCCAACAGCTAACATCTATCACTGCTATCACTGCTATCACAGATATGTATCCGATATCAGATATCAGTTATGAAGCTTTAATTTATCATTCAGTATAGTATAGAGAGGAGTGCCTGCTTTTCTACTCTTTCGTTCTTTTTGCTCGCTTCTATCTGCTGTCTGCCAGCTAATTAGTTGCACATTTTACATTAATTAATTTTTATAGCATACTTTTTTGCGAGAGCTGCAAACTTTTGTCATAAGAAAGAAACGCCCGCATTTTCTGCTGTGTTCTGTCCTGTCCCCTCTTTTGTTCCCTTTCCCCGCTGTGGTACTGCCCGCCATTAGCTGCACGTGCTACTGCCGCCAAAAAAAGGATATATATATGTATATATATAGATGTATATATACATATATAGATATAAGAAGCAGCAGCAGCTCAGCCTCAGCCACTGCAGTTTTAAATCACTAAATTCTGCTGTCCAAAACAACAAAACCAAGTAAGTAAACAGTTGTTGAGGCTTTTCGACTGGAAGATACTCTATCCAAAAAGCGCACATTTAGTACTTTGTCAATCGTAATGAAATCAAAATGCAGTGTTGTTTAAAAAAAAAATACTTTCAGGGATTAACAAGGAAGCATTTATTTTTAACATAAACCTTTAAAACAAATAACAAAAAAAATAATTATGTCTAGCTAAAAAAATTAGAATAAAGTATTTTAACATTTGGTAAAATGTTTTCTTTGACAATTTTTCCAACAATTAAGAATTAGTATTAGTATTAGTATTTATACTTCTGTCCATTTAAGGACATGGTGTTTTCTTTTCTACTAATTTATTTCATGTTAAATATGGATAATATTATACTTATGATAGTTCCAAAAAAAAGTAAAAGTTGAAACAATACTTCATCATTACTTAATTGAAACTGCTGGACTTTCCAAAGAGTGAAGTTTGGGCGATATGAAGACTTTAGTTTTCCACTGTACATAAATAATACATAAGTCAATGACTTTTTGGTTTATCGGTAATTGTAATGCAACTAATGAAGTGCATTGAAAATAAATGTATGAAAAATCCTTAAGATATAACTTAGTTAATGATTTCTTGGTTTTTCGAAATTATTTGATTTACATAAAACCATGACTTTTTGTTTTTTTCTTGACTCATAATATTTGTTATCTGTGGCTCTCATGGTCTTACACAGACTGAAATATATACTCTCCTTTTTGCCCATTACCCTGTAAACTCTGTTCGAGTATGCAAAATGTTGAAAAAAAAACACTGAAAAATGTTGTGAAAAGAAATTTGTGTGTGTTTAAGGAAATTCCGAGACGTTACGCGTCTTTGATGATGCTGCTAATGCTGACTAATTGGATTTGGCCTTAGAACTAATAAAAACGTTACAAAAGTATTTCGTTTTTACTGCAAATTGGCCAACAATAATTAAGTATTTTGCTTGCCAACAACAAAAGCGAAAGCTAAAGAATAATAAAAATCGACAAGAGGAAGAACAACAATGTACTATATGGTGTAAGGCCCAGAAAATGTTCGTAGGAGTGAGCAACATTCAAGCGAGCCGAACTGCAATAGACCCTACACTTAAACTGTAAACAATACATATACTCTCGGAACTCTCTGGACAGATCTGATGAGTCATACATACTAAAAAAAATCAGCATTTCGAGTAAAGTGAGTTAAAAATGTTCAATATACTTAGAACCACCTAATAGGTAATTTTCACGAGTACCAAAATTCACTTCATTCTATTTTGCATGTTTTTTCGCTTTCCAAGACAATTTAATACAACATTCGCCCAAAATAAATCAACAGGTCTAAACTGAACGTTTGGGATTTATGTTAAAATTGGTGTCGAATGTGATGAAAAGAATGTCTCTAAGGCTTAAGAAACCTTTGTAATTTTGATGTGCAGGGTCTAAAAATAAGAAATGTCTATGCAAAGCTAAAGCTGGAGTAGGATTTTCTAATGAACTGAAAGCAAACTCCATGAAACTCTACTGTGTCGAAATGTAATTGCATTTTGTTATTGAGGCGAAGTAAGGAGGAGGTGCAAGAGGGGAAGCAGGAGCAAAAGTAGGCGTAGAAACTGTTACAGTGGTCACGCCTTGGGATATGGAGTTCCTGGTCGCAGGACACTGGGCACTGGACGCGGGACACTGGACACAGCTGTCTGGTGAGTGTTGGCACGTCTTATCGACATATATCGATAAAAGAATTAGCTAAATCGTGACTGCCACTTAGAACATGTCGCTCCCATTAATTATGGCTGATGACAGGCCTATAGGCAATACACACACACATACACACACACACACATTCTCACACGCATGCACACACTTACACATGTTTCACAATTTTTGTTGCTGTTGCTGTTGTGTAATTTTATTAGCTGCCTCGCTTTCGATTAAGACCCGATCTCAGTTAATTAAAATCGACTTTTTGCCATTAATGCCCCAAAATCAAATTAGCCGCCTTCAGAAAAGTTTTGAGCCACATTTGTGACTCGTTGCTACAGCAGCGTTTTTCGGCCCAATGGACGCCAATTAATCCACAGAATACAAAAAAAAAATAAGAAGAAATTGTTAACAAAAAAAATGATAGCAGAAAGAACATGCAGAAAGCTAAACCAAAGTTAATTTTATATAAGAAATTTGATACCTTTGTCTCCTACAGAGAAGATATAATTAAAATTTGAGTCAAGAAGTTAATTAAACTGAAACGATGGAAATGGAACATGTTCAATATCGCACGGTCCTGTAAAGAACTGTGAAAATAGAGTCTGTGTTGAGTAAAAACTACAAAAAAGCATTAATCAATTGCTAGCTAGGAATTTATCTTGAAATTGTTTGAGATATTTGCAACGATACAGACTTACAAAATTAACAAAATATTTAGTAAACATTCAAATTGGGAGTTTTTCTTAGTTTAGCGACATTTTAACATTTGGTTAATATTTGAGTGACTGACCTTAGGTTCAATGTCATTTGACAAAATATAAGCAACATATAACTTAAAAGGAGCAAATGACTCGGTGTACAGCTTTTTCTAGAAATGTATATGGAATACATCAAAGGGTGAATTCTTAGCTTTATCTTTTTAAAAAGAATATAATTTATTTATAGATAGAGAGGATATTCTCGGATGTTGAGCTTCAAATGCTTGTGGCAATAATTTCAGACACAATAACTTATTCATTGCCGATCTATAAGTCATATGAAAGTAAAAAAAAGCTCTGAAAGTAATAACACTTTTGATAAAAATGTCAAATTTCAATTACGCGATTCGTTTTGTCCCGCGGTGTGGCAACAACAACAACAACAACAACAAAGTCAGGCTACAAATTGACACAAATAAAATGCGGACTATATGAATATGTGTGTTGGGGGTGTGTGTGTGTGTCTGTGTGTAAGTCTGGGGTTGTGCACCCCCCTCAAGGCCGCTGGGCCGCCAGTTTATCATGTCCGCCAGGAATAATTCAACTTTGCTTATTTCACACTTCAATTTCGTAGGTAAACAAAGTTTTTACTGCGGTAGGGAGAAAAGTAAAGGAAATGCGAATGGCAATCGAAATGGAAATGGAGAGGGAAAGGGAAAGGGGAGGGAAAAGAAGAAGGAAAAGGAAAAGAAAGCAAAACCCGAGGAAAAAATCCAACCAAAGCTGGGGCTGGCGAGTTAAATCAACAAAGTTACTCAAAATGTATGGGGAGTTCGGGATTTTTTTTTTTTTTGGAGAGTTTGTGGGGGATTCACCGGACACCCGGGAGGCCACCTTTGCTAGTCAAGTGAAAGCAAACAAATAAAAATGATGAGCAGCAATATTTGTGATGCCAACAACAACAACAGCAACAACAACAACAACAACAACAACTAAAGCAACACGACTCGAGTCCTTGGGGCGCATTTTGCTGTGTGTGTGTGAGTGTGTGTGTGTTGTTATTGTTATTGTTGCTTTATAGCCAGGCCACTTTGCTAGCGACTGCGGTTGGCCTTTTGTTATTGTAAAAAGTTTCACTCGTTGCTGTTGTTGCACTTGTTGTTGTTACTGTTGTTGCTGTGGCAAATTAAGGCGCAAATTGTGGCCAAGTTGTGAAAAATTCGGCAGCAAGTAGCCACCAGGGTATTGCGAAGGACCAAGGACCAAGGACCAAGGACCAACGACCATGGCCCATAAGTGGTCCACTCGAAAGTGTCCTTGAGGAGTCTCATAAATATTATTATCATCACTGAGTGCATGTTTAGTATTTCTCCGTTTGTGTGTGCGTGTGTGTGTGTGTGTGTGTGTGTGGATTTAATGTGCGTGCGTCGCTTTGACAGCTTAAGTTTGCCTTTGACCCAAACATAAGTCCAGTTAAGATGTTCTTCTCTCTGCTGAGTCGATGGGATGACATCCTTTGACGAATCCTTCATAATTAGTCAGTGCCATAAGCTCGAGAATCCAGCAGATACTCAGTAGAAAAAGTAAAATGGTATTAATAACATAATCAAGTTATTGTTACCAATTTAAGTAATTTCCACCTGAATTATTTTTATTATTATCAGCTAAACGATTGCACATTTACAGATATGCAGTGACTCAATACTTTTGTTACTTTTCACAACCTTACAGAGGGTATTGAAATTTTGTCACAAAAGTGTGACTCATTGAAGGAGGCGTGGCAGACCCCATAATGTATACATAATGTAAGCCAAAATAGTCATGTCCGTCTGTCCCACTTTTGATCAACAGAACACCTGCATAAAGAATGTAGGTTTTTCTATATCTTGACCAGATCAAGTTGATCTTAAAATGTTGCAATGCGGCTTAAACTTTTTTCAAGTTCGTGCCTTAGAATTCCCAAGTGGTTTTAGCAGTGCGTGCATGAGATGCCGTTTAGATCAGTTTCTTTTGACAAGTTTTTTTGCTTTCTTTTTTTTTTTGAAAGTGACCTTAATACCCTTTATAAAATAATTGAAGTTGAAAATATAAAAGTGATTTTGAAGAAAAGCTAATGACACCAAGAATAAGTATCTTATCACAGATATACGTAATCTTACGATTGATAAATCGACAAAAAAGGGCTGCGATTATATTTTTCCACCAGAATCTATAAAGCTCGTTGTCCTGACCGACTGATTTACTGACTGACTGAATCATCATCGTGGATACGAATTGGGAAGAGCTACGGGGCTGAAGTTTACACGACATAGCTGAGATATTATTATCGCGCAATATAACTGTATTTTGCGAAATTAAAACCGTAAGGTGTTCAAAATGAAGGTCAAAGCTAAAAATTGCCTAGTATGAAAATTTTCTAAGAGGAACTAATATGCCCTGTTAATTTAATCTTTAGTGGGATAGCTTTAGTAATCTCTATTTTTTTTGTTCTGTATCTGTTAATAAAGCTTTTAAGCCCGGGTGCAAATTTTAACATATGCTAATTTTAAGCCTTTGGTCGGAAAAGTTTTAAGGAGAGTAAAAGCTGAAGCAAGATCTTTAGTAGATAAAGCTTTACTTTTACTTAACTTTAGTTAAAGAAGTCCGTAAGTCCGAGAACCTTACCATATATCCACACAATGCCGGCCAGCTCAAAAATGGCTAATATGAACACAACATAGGTTTCACCATAGAAATCAACCAGCGCAAGGATCCATTGACCACCCTGTAGTGAAATAATTGAAACATTCTTGATATACCTGATTTAGTTGAAATCTCTTACGGACCTTACCGGCGTTATGTAGACCAAGCCCATGAGAAAACCACACACGGAGGTAGTCAATGCGACCAAAAATTTGTAATATGGTCGAGCCAAAGATAAAAAATAGACAAAGCTTACAGGATTCCTGTTTGTTGGTAAGAATTACTTTCCCAGAGTTTCTTATGGTCAAGGCTGCACTGTAGCCTTTGTGGACTTTTAAGTTCAGCCAGAGGTCTTGACAATGGTTAGCTTTAGAAAGATTATAATGTGTGACAAGTCTAAAAAGAGCAACTTAGTATTATTTAGTAATGAAAAGTGTAAGTATGTAACTTGTAATCCTCATAATGATACTTATTTAAGGGAGTACAAAGAAGAACTTTAACACGCCACACTTAAATTGACACACAGTGTTACGACTGGTTGTGCGACAAGCAAATAAGTAGGGCTAAGTAGGTAACACACAGATTTAAGGGTTGCCATTGCACGTGCAGACAAACATGGTCGTTCAAGTAAGGCAACCATAAAGTTGACTACAATAAAACACACATACTTATTAGTACTTTTTATAGGTACAGGCAGTCTGATTTGTAATTCTCAAGGCTCTAAAGTTGGCCCTGGAATGTGGCAGACCCTCTCTCCCCAGCAGCCCCTTCTCTCCACCCATTCCATCCCATTCATTCTCATCCCCTCCTCTCCATAGACTGCCGACTGCTGAACCCTGTAGAGCAACCAAGCAGCTGGGCTCATAAAAAAGCACAACGCCGTCGTCGACATGGCCATGTTGAATTTTTAGAGTTGTGCATATAAAAAATCAAGAAAAGAAAAAAGAATCTATAGACCAGAAGTGAATATGGGGATGGCAGAGAGAAGGAGGAAAGTTGGAGGAACAAAGAGAGGGGTCGGGGTCGTCCTCGTAGTCTCGTGAGACAGTTGAATAGTTGGCACAAAGAGAGCGAGTCGAACTTTTGTCCAAAAGCAGCTCGTAAAAATGCCCAAGTGAATAATAATAATCAGCAGTGGGTCTACCTACAGTTACCTCCTCCCTCCTCCCTCCTCCCTCCTCACTTCCACACACACACACACATACACAGTCATGTGGCACATATGTGTCGACGTGGCGTGAGTTAAATTGTCCGGGTCCCGGATCCTGGGTCCGGTTGCAACTTAGGGGGCGTCGTCGTCGTCGTCGAGTCTCCTTTTAAAAGTAACAACAAAAACTAAACGAAACTTTTATTGTCTGTATGAGCGAGCGAAATTCCTTACCAACTAGGAAATAATTAAGCGTAATTGAGTTAAGTTATTTCCGCTTGCTACTTGCCACTTGCCACTTGCCGCTTACAACTTGCCCCAAGTGCCGCATAGACAGCCTCCAGCTACAGCTACAGTTACAGCTACAGTTACAAATATTTATGGACTACTCGCTTTTGCTAGTAGCTTTAAGTGATTTGCTTAAAACTCTGTGAGGCCTCCATAATGTCTTTGGAATCAAGCCTTAGTTTCCGCTTTCAATTGCGCATCAATTTCTTCTTGAAAAGTGGAGAATCCTTTGACATAAATAAAATTGAAAATGAGAACACTAAAAACAAATATAAATGTTTAATGAGCAATTGTTTAAGAAAACTTAGTAGGTAAATTAAAACAACTAATAAATAGAGTTTTACAAAGTTTTTATTTCAAATTCCAATTTACTATTACTTCTATTTTAACTATTTAGTTTTCTTAAGCACTTATAAATCATTTATGTTTCTTTTTATGAGTATAGTAATAGGAATAATTATTTTGAGAGCATTCGAAATTTGAATAAGAAAGCCCTTAATCATATATAGCTTAATATTTAAGAATACATTTTAAATATGTAAATAAGTTTATTATTTGCGCTGAGAAACAAATAACAAATTAATAAAATGGAACGTCTAGACTCTAGAGGTTGTGGTTACGATATTTCTCACTCTGTCCCTCCACTGTTCTTGGTGTTTTTTGTCCACTTAACCACTCAAGGAAATTTAAAATTTCAAAATGTGAAATTTGTAAGCAACATATCTGAGGCGTCTTGCGAAAGTCAAATTTGTACACATTTTATTTCTAAATCTGAAAAAGAGGTATAGGATATCAAAGGTGGCATTTAGACATGTCCAGGACACTTTGTTCATACTTCTTATACCCTGTGGGGTGTACATAATAAGTTTGTTAACAAAATATATATCATTTAGTCGGGAGGGCCCCACAGAAAAAATACCCTGTGGAAGTAAAGGGCAACGTTAAATGCCATTTAATAAATAATTATAATATAACAATAATTGTCTTTGAATATATTCCGTGTTCATTATCTGAAAGTGATCCAATTTTGAGAGTTATGGTTTCCTGCCATTTTGTGGGAGAAGGGAGTGCACAGTGGTACTTCTAGTGGTCATATTGTTATGAGAATAATACCAAAAATCTAGAAAAATAACTTAAATATGCAATACAAAAATTGGCCATATCGTACGTCTATATCATATAGCTGTCATATGAGCGATCAGTTCGTCTTTATTATCTAACAAATTGTGTAATAAATCTTAAGGTTTATGCAGGGAACTGCAAGGGTATCCAAAGTTAGCTTGTGCTATATTTAATCCCTTGTATTGTTCAATTGCACAAAAATTTAATTTTCAACTATACTATACATCTTTAAATCCACTCGGAAGTGAAATTTTCGATGTTGAATTAATGCAATTTTGATTTGTCAATATCGGTTTGAAGCTGAGCGTTTGAACATTAGGTTCCAAACAAAAATCTTTCACCCAAAGGAAGAAAACTGAATTAAGAAGAAGAATAAGAATTACGCAGCCTCGTACTCAGCTTATGGTCTCACTTGTATTCTTGTTCACAATTCTGGCCTAAAAACAAAGCTCAATGCACACTTATTAAAAGCTTTTTGTTTTGGGCTGTTCTCGTTTTTTTCTCCCCCTCCCTTCGCCAATTCCTGTCGCTGTTCCCGTTAGTTTCCGCAGTTGCAGCTGTCAAATTGTACTTTCTTTTGCTGATGCCACAACAATGACTTGCCTAGGAGTGGGAGAGGGGGAAGGAGAGGGAGAGGGAAAGGAAACGGAAGCGGCCACAAAGGCGGCAACAGAAAACTTCATTACAACTCTGTCCCGCTGTTGTCTGTCGGTCTGTCTGTCTGTCTGTCCGTCCGTTCGTCTGTCAGTCCTCTTGTTCGCCTTTAGGGGGGGCACACTGTAACCAAGCATAGCGCGCTTAACTCAAATTGAAAGCGAACAAGGCTGACATTCAATGCAATCGTGCAACAGTAAGGAGTTCGTCCTTTGCAATCGAGTGCGTTTGTGCAATTTATTGTTTTTATGCGTTTGTCGTGCACTTTTTATTTTTATGTTCTGTTTTTTTTTATTTGTTTGTTCTTTTGTTTTTTGTTTTATTTTTAGTTTTAGTTTTGGCATTGGCATTATTAGATTGCAAACTTTGCTGCTCGTGCTGATTGCTACACACAGTATTAACCCCCCTCCCCTCCACCCTCTCTTGTTACTGACTGCTTCCTTTACGCTCTCTTCCCCTCTGTTCGTCTGTCCTTTTTTGACAGGACAAGATACTGTTTCAATCGTAGCAAGCACTTTAACGGTCCTCGATGCGACAACCAATTAAAGAAATTAGCCTTCGAAGCAGCCAACTTTGATAGCTTATAAGGTGAGAGGGAAGGATACGAATAGGGATGGGAATCAGCCAGAAAGGGTCGATATTTTAATGGAAAAAAAGCTCACACAATTACCAAAAAACCAGTTACATATTTTTAAAAGATAAAGTTCGGATAATAATTATATCAGCAGAGTAATTAGTCAGAAATTTGAAAGCTAGACATAAGTCGGTACATACAGTGGTGAACTAAAGTTTACATACATCTCAAATTTAATTTTTTAAGGTGTTTAGCAGCCAATTTTAAGAAAGGATGATTGATTGATATGTTTTGTCTTTGAAAAAATTAAAATAATAATAATAATAATTATAAGTTAACTAAAAATTTAGAAAGATATGAATCGCCAATTGCACTTCTCACCAATGTGGTTATTATATATAGGAGTTAGTTAGTTAAAAAACCTGAAAGAGATTAAAAAAAATAGATTAATAAAGAATATGCAATATATCGGATTTAGAATATATAAATTTCCTACTTTTAAGCCTAATAATAGATTAAAATCTAAATATATTTTCTTTTTATTGATTAAATATCGATATCAGCATATCGACACCCATCCCTAAGAGGGGAGTA
Source organism: Drosophila putrida (assembly GCA_037043535.1). Classification (NCBI taxonomy): domain Eukaryota; kingdom Metazoa; phylum Arthropoda; class Insecta; order Diptera; family Drosophilidae; genus Drosophila; species Drosophila putrida. The sequence continues at coordinate 437,075 of JBAMBI010000615.1, forward strand.
TCAAGGAGTGGTGCATGGTTGATGGGTGTAGGGGGTCAACAAGGCGAGAAGTTCGTCCGTCGTCTGTCGTCTGCGTCCACGTGCTGTTTGTCAAATACATCAACGCTTGTCGGTTGCCTGCTTGACTGCCGTCACATTGACAAGTTGGCTTTCACACTGCATCCTGATAGAGCAGGACTGCCTCTCCCCCCCTCTCTCCCTCTCTCACCCTCTCTCTCTCTCTGTTTCTCTGTCTTTACTTCCATGCTTGCTCTCTCTTTCTCTGGATGACAGGCAGGCAGGCAGGCGACATTCGACTGTCGACTTTGGACAGGAGTTGCCCAGTCAGTAGTCAACCGAGTGACTAACAAGCTAACGCCAATGGCGCCCAATGCTCTCCAACCATCCATCTGTCCATCTGTCCATCTGTCCTTCTGTCTCTCCAGCTTTTTCTCATGCCCCTCTCCTCCTGCTTCTACATTCTTACGTTCGTTTCGTCCATTCGCATGTCAATTCAGTCAATGACTACACAAAAGCTATGCGCGTCCTTCATATGTGTGTCTGTCTGACTCCCTGTGTGTGTATCAGTGTGTGTGTGTGTGTGGTAGAAAATCTCTTTTAATTGCCAATCGTGTGGAAAAATGAATTTTCCATCGAATTAGTATTCTGTGGCTGAAATTCATTCATGGAGCACTCATTAGGAAATCCTCTGCTGCTGCGCTGCCTCTTGTGTCTTCTTCTGTTGTGTTGTTGTCGTTGTTGTTGCTTTTTTTGGACCCTGTATTTAGAAAGTACAAAGTGTCCATTGAGTTTATCTAAATAAAAGATTCTGTCTGTATCTAAGTGAATCAGTGTTAAGTTTCGTGAATTTAAATATGTATTTACACTTTTATTTATGAACAGCCGATTAATCAATCTGAAGTGTGTACAAATTAAATAGATTTTATTTGAAAAATAAAATACTAAATTTTTAAAACTTTCAATTGAAAAGTGAAGTTAGCTCTTGACACATATGAGATCCCACTAGATGTATAACTTGATAACTCTGTAGTTTAGTTAGGAGAGTCAGTTTTTAGCATAGTTCCACAATAAGTACAGGGTCTCTTGCATTCGGGTTGTCCCGACAGTAGAATTGACTATTATGTTTTCTTTTTTTTTTGAATGTTCGCCCACGCAGACTTCCCGCCTCTCGTCTGCCTTTATGTTATGAGTTGAGTCAACATATTTTGCAACACTTACAGGCTGCTTATATGTATGAACAGGCTTTTGGGTTTGGGCCGTGAACCACCCCCATACACAAGGAGTGGGGTAGGGGTACCGCTTTTGGTAGTACTCAAAATCAAAATCAAGGAAGTGACTATAATTTTGGTGTAGCATGTTGTCGGTACGTGTTTCAATATGTCAGCATCCGGTGATGAGTTTGTACGTACACTTGTTTGCCTTTCGCCTTCCACCTTCATCTCTTTCCTCCCTACGCTGCTTTTTCTACCTCCCTCTCTTCCTTCCTTCTTTCTCCTTTCGACCCCTTCTCAGACTATGGACAGGGACAAGCTATGACATACACGTGCATGAACCCACAATGTTGCTCCTCGTTTTCCTGTTTTTCCCCTCGTTTCCTCCTTTTCCTTGATTTTTGCTCGCAGTGTGTGGTGATTTTTGTTGAGCACTCTTCAGTTATTTTATTGATGTTGTAAATTTCTGGTAATTGAGCTTAATTTTTATACAGTTGCCCTCCTCCTCCTCCTCCTTCTCCGCCTGCTCTGTCTCCTTCCACACACAGTTCACACTTTTGTTTTATGTTGATTGCTTGACCATCCTTTGAGATACATATGTGTACATGTGTGTGTGTGTATCTATTGTGATCTGATCAGTTGTAATTTCAATGACCATTGAAATTTTTGCTTAGCATTGAAAATGAAAAGTATCGAGTATCTGCTGGACAGAGTATCGGACAGAGAATGTCTATTGAGTGCTCTGTGATTAGATTGAGCAACCTTTTTTTCCAAATTAGCTCAAGTTTCTCGCAGCCTCTTGCACTCTTGTGGCATCGTGTGGACAGTAATTGCCAAATTGCTAAATTGCTAAATTGCCAAATTGCCATTTTGTAATTGAAATGAAATACTTTTGGCTTTGGGCTCAGCTCAGCCAGAGCTGTGTACAAGGCAATTTCAATTAGAAACTTTCACACACACAGCGTCGCAGATATGAAATTAAAATTATTTGCAAACAGCTGTGGCTACCCACGCACACACCAATATTCATATATATCGTTATACTTATACTACATTTAAATCTATATATATATCTATATATATATCTATATATTTATATATGTATGTGTAACAGGCAACTGGACTTTGTTGGGAACACACAATGGGCGCTTGCCGCTGTCATTGAAAATGACAACAAGTCGAATAGCAAAAGAGATAAAAAGCTAAGTAACTGTGTTCCCAATGGTCATAAGCGACTAGCAGATACGCTTTTTATTTTCAAAACAAAAATAGTTTACATCAACGTTTTATATACTATTGTTATTTCCATTAACTTAACCGAATTGAATTTATAAAAAACCTCTTAAGTATCTGCATAAATTTATTTATGGTTTCTCTGTAGAAACTCTGAGCTTGAACTCGAATATTATCACAGTTATTTATACAGTTACGTTCTAAAAAATAAAATAAATTGTCAATTGAATAATTTTTTAATAAGGTTTAATACAATATTTAATGTACATTATCTCAAAAAAATTATATAATGCAGTTAAATTCCTTTTTGAATAGAACAAAAACAATGTTTATTTCAATATTCTTAATAAAATGTACAAAATAAATTAATAATAAGTATGTTTGCTAAAACTTGATCTAAATTTATGCCTGCCAGTTTTTGAAACTCCGAGAATGTGTTTGAAAAACGAAATCTTTGACGTTTTTGGAACAACGATTGGCGATTTTAATTCGATTTCTAAATCGATGTTCAGTTTCGATTTACATCAGTACTATAAACTAAGGTAGGTTTAATGAAAATCTATTTAATTCTCAATCACATAAAATTTAATTGGCCATTGTGCTTTGTAAATTGTACAAGAGTTAATTCATATATAATATTTACTCAAATCGTTAACAAATCATGATTTATTAATATTAAGTATAACAAATTCCCGCTCTACCTGAAATTCGTATAACATTTTATAAACCAAAAAAAAATGCAGTTTTAAAAAGACTAAAACTCTCACTGCCTGCTGTTTTAGATTTATTTCGGACATTGGACTCTAAACAGGTTCGTGATTTAAAGAGAAAGTATCCATAAAGCTACAGTGAAGCAGGCTCGAAGGACTTTATGGTTTCTGCCCCATCTTCGATCTGTAATAGACCCCTTTGCACTTTTTAAACACTTTGCAACACTGAATCCAGATATGTGGAAGTTGTAACAGAAAACTCTAAATGTGGAATGCGTTTCACATAAGAAATCGGCTATGCCTGGGACGAGAGTATATTGCCAACAAGCAGGAAATTATGCAAAAAAGGACTCCGAACTAAAGAGTATTTTGCCAAATGACAAATGAAAAAGGAAAATAAAAAGAAAAACTGAAAAAATGGGAAAAATAGATAACAAAAAAAAAATAAAGTGCAACTTTTATACGCCCTCGTCCGCAACTTTGGCAATTCTATTTTCACAATCATGCGTTGAACTCTGAACTTTTGCATGTGTAACTCGATGTGTGTGTGTGTGTGCGAGTGTGTGTGTGGGTGTGTGTGAGTGAGTGAAGCGAGCATTTTGGAAAACTGCTTTTTCCAAAATATGCCAACATACAAATGCCCCTCACAGGGGGCCATCAAAACTTTTCTTTTGCTCTCTTCATCGTCCTCATTGGTCATCGCCGGTTGTCGGTTGTCGGTTGTCGGTCACAGTTGTGTCTGGCACTCTGGCGTCCTGTCCAGTGTCCTTAGTCCTTATCCCAGCGTCCTTCATCCTGTTGCGACCGCATGGCGTTGGCATTTGGCGTTTAGTTGCGGCTATTGAATGTGTAAAAATTATTGTAAACTTTTCAGACACACATCACACATCAATGGTGCGCTTGAGTTTGAGGGTCACTTTATGGAAGTATGGGCTGTAACTGGGGTTATGACAGCTACGAAGAGAGAGAGAGAGAGAGAGAGAGAGAGAGAGAGGGGTAGGGTCGTGCAATGGGGCAGCTGGTTAGCAGCCATTGGCGTGGAAATCAATTAAAAATGCTTGTTGCCCAACTTTGTTTTATGAGGTTTTGTATATTTAATGGCCGAAGAGACAGCTCCACACAGACAGGAGCAGTGGACACACTTAGAGGAGGGGGAGGGGGAGAGAGGAGGGCAAAAAAAGAGAAAGGGAGGAAGTGTGGCTGCTTACTTTCACTTACTTTTTTTTTAAATCCATTTAATACTTTTGACTTAGTACTTGAATTGTAAATTAAGCTCTATAGTTACTGAATTTTTTGATGGTTGCGACACGTACAAAACGCTTGAAATTCATTACATTTAACTGATATCAGTTGCATTTCTAAAGCTAACAAAATTTGAAACGGCAGTCCATGCTAGTAAAGGATGTGAAAGTCGACTAGGAACATATGGTAGGTAAAATATCTAGTGGAAGTAAAGGACACTATAAGATTCCCAATAGCGCTAACTTGTACACAAATGTAGGAGTCACTTTATGATCGGCTTGGAATATCTTTCGGGTTAATTATCCGAATGCTATTAAATTTGGACGGTGGTGTCGCACCACCCTAAATTTCCATCTGCGCGCATATATTAGAAGTCTTTATACCAATTTTTGTGTTCCTAGATCTTGCCATCTCTGAGATCCTTTTGTTCATTCATACGGAGAATACTATTGGGCCGGAGCGAAAAACATTTCTTTTTCGATTTGTTGAGTGCTAAATTGTTGAGCCGCTATAAAATATGAATGTGTGCAAAAAAATAGCATTTTTGGAGCTCATCTTGCACTGACGTCCTTTTCTAAAAATTCAACCAAAAATTGAAAATAATGCTATTTTTTATACAAAGCCCTAACATTTTTCTTTGTAAAACCATATCACTATACAACTATTAAGATGGGTGCAAAACTAAAAGAGCTACATTTTATTAAATGGGAAGGATTTTGGGTAATACCCGTCTATGATAAAAAGTTAAAAAAATGCGATTAGTAGCTGTATCTTAAAAACGCGCTGATGGGAAAATTGCAGATTAGATTTGAAATCAGCGACCTCAAACTGTTAAAAAACAGCTAAAAATTTCAAACCAACACAAAAACAGCTCAATTTAGTTTCCCTGTGTTATTTTCGAATGCTACCTATAAATATTGACATTCTCCTTGTAAACAAATTCAAATGGCCACCAAATTGAGAAAGTAAATAAAGTGTTATAATTGCTTGGATTATTCCAAGTGCATATTTTATAAAAAGCGACTAATATGGTTACATGGTGATTGACTAAGGTGCCGAAGATAATATCTATTATATTATTATCTATATTATAGTCGATTTGAGCGTCTACGTTGTTGTTTTCTTCAGCATTAGAAGTTCCACTTCGATTCGAAGCTATCATTTAGTATGAAAATCTTTTTAGTTTTCTAAGATATCTATGAAATAGTTTCAAACAGCTTGAACAAATTTGGTGCAAATCGGACTACTCTATCATATAGCTGCCATAGGAGTATTTAACAAATTTTTTAAAAAGTCTGACGGCTTATTCAGGGCTCTGCAAGGGTATCCAAACTTTGGCTTGCCAATGTTAGTTCACTATATTTTTTTATATTGGATACTTTTTTAATAATCTTTTGACTTGCTTTCTACCTTTTTTGGGTAAGGACAGTTTTATCCGGGCTTTACTTTATCTTTGATTTAAATTTGTCGCTCCTGTAAATACGAGTAAATAAACTTTGTTTTTTACTTTGGTTTATTGCAAAGTTAGAATACATTTTTTTGTTGGCCATTTTGCTTTCGTTCAAATTGACCCTTTTACTTGGATTCCTTTGTTTTGGCTGATTGGTTTCTGGCCCTGCAGCGTATTAGAATGACACAGAGAAAGAACCTACCTACGAGAAGTTTGCTTCAATCAGTTTTAAATAGAGGGTTTTTATTTTTAGAACTTAATGATTGAATTGGAATGAAAGAAGTAGGATATTTCTGGTAGAGTATTGAATTCAAATTGAGTCTAATTATTAAGGTCTTCTCACCTGCAAGTTAAAAAAGCAACACCTTTTTAAATACCCTATAGAAGATCTGTGGGGGATGTTGTTGGGAAAGGCTTATAAGAATGGTTTATAATAAATGATCTCAAAAAGGAATTAATCGAAGAATGGGATCAAATTGACCCTACAACCCTAAAAATCTTGCCAAACCGTATCAATCAGCTTTTTTTAAACCATGGAAAACATTTAAACTATTAAAAGCAAAGAAAATCTGAAAAAAATCATTGAATTTCTTAATTTTATATACATACTTATACTTATTTCATAGTATATCTCTCACTTTCATTGAAAATAAAATGTTATCTTTTTATTAGTGAATAATAATAGTACATAAGTAAAAAAGTCCAATCTATTATTGTTGTTTCTATAAAAATTATCTTCAATGATGTTAATGCACATATACTTATTTCATTGAGGTAGTTGGTAGTTAACTAATTCAAGGTCAACATTCAGTAAGAAGTTTTCAGTATAAGCTTAGGTGCGTTTTAAAACAAGGTGACAACTCTGACAAGATTTATGTACATTATTCCTAATATACATATATCTCCATTTTCTTTAAGATTACCTCACATCAGATCCAATATGGAGCAACACTGCACATGTAAAATTTCTTTTCATTTCTTCGATTGAAACAGGTTGACAAGTTGGCCGCACCTTTAAGAAGAGTTGGCAGCACTCTTTCGAGAAGTTGCACAAACTATAGTTGGGTAAAGTAGTACACTTCAATCGCTGTATACATTTGACAAAGCCTAACTACGACTTAGACAGCACTTAACTTTAAAGCGTGGACTTTAAATTTACTACTTGAGTGGTGTTTGTTGTGTGGTGCAGTCCGTGTCGGGCGGGTGGTGTATGTTGCATTGCCCCATTGACAGTTTGGCTGTGTACTCGTGTACTCGTGCCTACAATGGCCTCATCAACTAACACACTGGCAAAATGTGGCAGCACCTCGAATAGAAATTAAAAGTGAAGCACAGTCCGCGTCAACACTTAACTCCTCCAGTCTCCACTCCAGTTCTCCCTTTCACATTCGCATCCTCATCCTCATCCTCAATCACAACTTCATCGTCATCGTCATTCATGTGCTGACGCGCCGACACTTCAGTTGAAGGGTTCTCTTTTTCTGCCCGTTACTCGTAGATTAAACGGGTATATTGGAGTCAAAAGGCGTCAAACCCTAAGCAACCCTTTCGTATATATATTTAGGGTCAGTATCAACAGCAGAGTCGTTTGTTCATTCGTCTGTAAGAGCAAAAAGTTCTTAGAGACTAAAAAAGCTAGAGCAATTATCTATCTATATATCTATCTCTATATCTATCTATATATATATCTATATAAATTGGTATCTAGCATCTACACAAGGATGAGTGCTACAATCTCTAAATGCTTTCTGTTTTCGCCATGTCCTCTTCTATTCTGGCACATGTGAATATAATTCACCAGACCCATAATTTTTAAAATACTTTTAAAATAGTTCCATTACTAATTATTAATCCTACGTAATCATATATTCATATATCGAAAGCGATGGCTGTTTTAATATAATTCAATTTCATTTTGCTACAAGACTGGTAAATTAATGCATTACATATTTACAAAAGGTAAATTTAATTATGTATTTTATATGTTCTAGAAATAATATCAAAAATGATTTCTAAGAATTTTTTAGTCATTTTGAGTACGGGTATTTTATAGACTTAACTTTAGCAGTTTAACACGTATCTCCTCTGTGTGTGTGTGGGTGTGGGTGTGTGTGGATGTGTGTGTGTGGTGGCAAGTGGGGCTGGTCGTGGTGGTTGCCACTTGATGCGCCTGGAACAAAAAAAAAGGGGAAGGCAGACTGCGTCGGATCCACTTTGAGTTGGCGCTTAAACTTGCCCTTTACTTTACTTTGCTTCTTTCTTGGCCGTAAAGCGTACTTAAAGGCGTTTTGCATAAGCAACAAGCGAAAACGATAACGAAAACCACGCTAAAAGTCAAAGGCAAAACAGAACAAAAATAAACCGAAAAAAAATATAAAAGAATGTGCAACAATGTTGCACTAATTGCACCAGAGGAAGCGTCTCCTTGTCGCCACTTAGTATAACTCCACCTTCCCACCTTCCATTTTCCCTTCTATCGTATTTACATCACTTTTTCACTAGCATTGAATTAAGCAAAATTATTTCTTTTGCCTGTTTTTGTGTTGTGCCATTTGGCGGACTGCGTGGCACCAACGGCATTTGCCTGACTCTGTCTTGCCTCTGCCCCTCTGTCTCCGTCCCCGTCTCCGTCTCCGTCTGTTGCCTATTTTGTCCCATCGTCATCCTGTAGTCCTTTTAGTTCCCCACTTTCAGCTTGTTCAGTCTGTTTCAGTTACTTTGTAATGTGCGCGTCATAAAACCATTTCCAAGTTCTTTCGGCATTTTAGCGACTGACGGTCAAAACATTTATTTAATTGGAGCATTGTTTCTGTTGTTGGTTATTCCTAACCCGTACTATGTATTTATCCTCTCTCCTTACCCCCTCCCCCTTTTCATCCCTTCCCCTTCCATTCCATTCCACAATAAGCAAACGGGCAAATTGTCAGTTTGTCATTGTTTGCATTTAACCTAATTTGCCGAAAAGCAACAGCAGCTTTTTTGCATTTGCATTACGAACACGTTCCCAGACATAAATCCATTCACAGCATAAACAATTCTTATAATACATATCCAAGTAAAGGACATATGTATACTCTATTTGCATATAATTTTAATACAAGCGTTTGTATATCGCACTAACAATATGAGGCAACAACATTCAAAATTTTAAAATGTTTTCAGTTTTCAAAAGTGAAAACATAATTTCTCTACATTAATAATAAATAACATAAAGTAATTAGTTGTGTTATTATTGACTTAAGTGAATTATTTTTGTAAATTCTAGAAACATTGAAAGTTTCAGCTTGGATACTCAACCATTTTGCAATCTATATAGACTTAATATATTTCTTTTTATTGAATGACATTTATGTAGAGTTTAGTATTTAATGTATAGTTTATTAAATGATTAATTATTCATAAGTACAGAAATATATTTTTGAATTGTGTTTGACATTTAAATTAAATCATAGACAAACTCGTCCTTCTTCGAATGAGGAATATTTACTAATACAGTGCTTTACTTATCGGTGGAGTTGGTCCATCCAGAGAAGTACTTGCCATTGCTAGAAAGAGATAGCAAACGTTTTACTTTCATATTGTCATGCTGGGATTTCTAGAGAAAATTCTAGAGTACATAGTAACTAAGACGCTCTTTTCAGTGTGTTGACATATTGTATGGTTTATATTTTTTGATTAGATAATAAATGTAAAATATAGATATTTTTAAATTAAAATATTATCTTCCTAAATTTAAATTTCTTAATTTAAATTTTCGTTGGTTGTAGTTAATTAGTATACTGCTACCAAACGGCAGCTTAAGTTAATTTTAAATCGGAGAAAATATTATAGAAAGACTAACAAAATAGTGAATTGTTTCTGCAATATCAATAGCTATCAAAAATAATACATGAATTAATGAATGTTGAATAATTCAGTAGAATAACACAACACATTTACAATAAGCCAACGACTTTTTTGAAGACAGGATTCTGGAAGGCAGTAATATTGTAGAAATTAGATTTAGAAAACAAATGTAAAATATTTTACCTTATAGGAATTAACAGAACTTGGGCCGATGACTCTGGTTTCTAACTAAGATATATAAGATATTATATACTTAACAGATATGTAAATGCATATATTTAATACTTATATACATATATAGACAATATTTATTAAGAATTCTCTGATCATTTGTGTTTGTTTTTCTATTTTTTTGGTGTCCGTCTAGTTGTCCATTTCATTGACTTCATTTACTTGGCCAGTCTTGGGATGCGTCGTGTCAAATTGGTTGCCCAATAACAATAAAAAGGGAAAATATAAACTCGCCACACTGCCGCCGTTGGTCGCAGTGTGCCTGCCCCATGCCACATGCCATCCCACCATCCCACTTGCTACTTGCCACAATGCTGCTTTCATTTTATTGCTGTTAATAGAAAATGCTATGCACGGCCTAGGCTTCCCTCCCCCGCCACTGTTACCCCCTTGCCCTCCTTTCTACGCTTTCGTCACTGCGGTTTTAATATGACAATGGGGCAACAGCAACAACAACAACAACATCAATAACAACAACAGCAACAAACAAACAACAACAGCAACAATAAGCAGACACCATTAGCTCGTCAGGCGCGTCGGTTTAAATGAGTACGTGCCTTGGCCCTTCTCCTCCATTTCCTCCATTTCCCCCATTTCCCCTATTTCCTTTCCACATTCCCCATTTCCCCTGCCTGTATTTTCCCATTGGTGGTCATCCCACCCCTCCCTAAGGGCTGCGGGGATCCGGTCCTGATCCGGTCGCAGTTTCCCTTAGCGCCAATAAAATGCGTTAAGAAAAATAGTTGTAAAACGTTTGATGCATACTAAAATCGAGTTGCAATTGATTTGGACCCACAGTCTGAGCCATCGTTTGTGTTTTCAATGCGTTTCTCAGCTCATTACACGCAATGCCACGCCTCCATCCATCCGCCCACTACTAACCCATTTCCTCCGCTCTCCAATTTCGAAATGGACTTGTTAACTTGTAAGTCTGTTAATCGCGTAATGCAAACCAACAGAAACAAAAAATGTAATATGTATGTAGATGTATTCGAGTGTGGACACAACTTTAGCAAGTCCACGTTAAAATACCCTTTCTAAGCGTAGAACATAATATGTTTTATAATATAACTTGTAGGCTATTTTCAATAAGAATTATTCTTTAAATATATATAATAAAACTGAAAACATTCTATACAACCAACTAATTAATGTGATCCAATTTATTAAAAAAAAGTATTCGATGTAGAGAAGTTGCTTACTATATATAAAAAAATTAGTACACATTAAAGATGACATTATGGACCAATAAAATTGCTTTTACTGTTAAGACTTTAGCTTCCAATTGCGGGTCATTTTAGTTGAGAGTCCTTTTTCTGTAGCACTCTCAACATTGCAGGAATTTTTTAACCGGAAACCGTCTAAATTCTGATGTCAATGCGTTTTTCTTAATTACCACTAAGCCAGTAATCACTTTTTAAATCTATTCATAAAGTGCATCCAACAGATTCATAAAATTTTTTATTCTTAAGCACACAATTTCAAATATATATTACATTGTTTTAATAATTTATCAATACATATATTATTGATTTAAAAGATGATTTCTAAAAAGAAAGTAAGAGCTTGCTTGTAAATTCTTAGAGTACACATAAGACTTTAATAGATTTAAAGTACTTCTAAAATGTTTCTAAAATTCGTAGATTAATAGAGATTCGTGTATTGCACTTGCACCCTGGCTAGTGTGTACAAATGCGGTGTGTTCCCACAGCCTTATCATTTGTTTATCTTTTATGACTTGTTTAAATCTTTATCCTTAAGTTGACCAACGAGGACACGGATACGGACACGGACACGGACACGGACCGGAGACCCACAGGCACAATTAAATTGGGGCACACACAAGCGTATCGTATGCCTTCGACAAGTTAACCACAAAGACCGTAAACTGTAAACCGTAAATGTTGCCTGTAAAGTTTTTAAAGTAATTTTCTTTTTTGCTGCTGTTGTTTTTCGGTTTTTTAATTGCTGGCGCCTCCTCCAAAAGTTGACTTAAAGTTGTTTTATTGTAATTAACAAAGTGTCATATTTATGAGAGGAAGTGAGCTTAAGGCATATCACATGTGATTGCAGAGTGTCAGAAGAGTCCAGAGTTGCCGCAAAATAGCGTACTTCCTCTCTGAGTTCTCTCAACTTTCCCAATTTCTCCTTACTCTTGTTATGTTTTTGTATTCTGCTTAAACCAATAATTGGCATTAAAGAAAAGTAAATTATTGATAGCTTATGTTGGCTGTGGAAGGCAGGAAAAACGTAAATTAATTTTTAAATATGACAAAACAATGGCACAGCAGTCACGGCACCAAGGCAATGGAGGACGAAACTGGAAAAGGGAAATGGGAGAGGAGAGAGGAGTGGAGAGAGGAGAGGGTAATGTTAGGCGGGCAAAAGGACAAGCTGTCGTTTGGGTTTGTGTTCTGGGTTGGCGTCAGTCATTTATGACGAAGCAATGTGCTTGTAATAGTACTCGTACTAATGAGCCACACACCAACTCATACACACACACACACACACACACACACACACTTACATACACACTCACGCGGAAAGAGGAGAGAGAGAGTCAAGAAGTGCGAAAAGTGGAGCACAAAAACTGACTCCCACAAGAACGTCCTTCGCGTACAATGGGTCCTTCTTATCGAAGAGGGTAGAAAATAAATCGAAACAGAACAATTTATTTCTGATTAATATAGTATACTATATAAATATTGATCACGGGATGAAGCTCCCAAGTATAATATACTACAAATATTCAAGTTCAATAAACAGGTTATAATTGGATTTATTTTGTAATGATTTCTTATCGATCCAGATTAATTTATTTCAGATTAGTATAGCATATTATATAAATAATGATCACGGAACGAAGCCTGTCAGTGTAATATGAAAATACTCAAATTCAATATCATTTTACTTATTTTGTAACGATTTCTTATCGAAGAGGGTAGAAAATAAATCGAACCAGATCAATTTATTTCAGCTTAAAATATATATATTATATAATAATTATGACGGGAAGAAGGCTCGTAGGATAATATACATATATTCAAGTTCAGGCTGTCATCTACAGTTTACATATAAAATAATTTTTTCTCAAACCTTTTGTATAAAAAACGCCTCGGGAACCATACATAGATTATTTAATCTTTTAAATATATATTTAAGGATATATTTGTTGAATTTTACACTATATGAAGATCAAATGACTCAACACTAAAATAAGCAAATATGTCAAGAGAGCTCAGGAAAATCTTTAATAAAGTATAAATAATAATAATAAAATAATTTTCTGTAATACTACATAAATTATAAAGTCGATATCGATATAGACGGTACAGGTGCATCTTTTACCTGCACGTAGTAACAACATATAAGCTGATCAATTTCGGATAAAATCGGACTGATATAATAATGATAAATAACCTGTCTACAGGTTGTCAAGTTTTGAATGCAGCTCTGTGCAATGGTGTGATTGGCATTACCTTTAAAAATAGTTGAGTCAAATTTATTGCTCCTCTTTTGCTCACATTTTATGTGCTGACTTTGATATTTGTGCCACTGTTCGTGGGTCGCTTACTTTATTGCGCTGCATGGGTAAATGGTAGTAGCTTTTGCGTATGAACATTTGAGCACATTCGTTTCAAATTATTTGCGCATTCGAGCAGCTGTAAACGATTACGTATACGCACACCCAAACATCCATTCAGACCCACACACACACACCCACACACACACATACACACACGCACCCACACATAGAGATACGTAGAGAGTCGTGTATTGACGGGACTGTCGCGATTCAGGACGACACAAATACTTATCAGTCCCTATGAGCGGGTGTGCATGCGAGTGTGTGCGTTTCTGTGTGTGTGTGTGTGTGTGTGTGTGTGTGTGGATTGTTGCCAAAATGTTGCCAATTGCCTGGACCCGTTTGCTGTGTGTGTGTGTGTGTGTGTGTGTTGCACATGTCCAAAGTCTGCCCCTGGCTGCCTGGCACATTATTGAGCCGTCTATGCAACACATTGCCTCACACTTTGGGGTTGCCCGTGGCCCCAGCTTGCCATTTTTCTCCACATCTTGCTTCTACTTTTTTCCTCCTTTTTTTCTAAATGTGTGTGTGTGTGTTGCTGTTGGTGCTTAAGTTCGACAACTCAATAAAATGTGCTTTATGGAAGAAAAAAGAGTAGGAACAACAAAAAAATAAGTGAAAACAAAAACAGTAGAAAAGCAAAAGGCAGATATGGGATGGGGTGTATGGACAGGAGGGGGAAATGGAGGCACATCCCATTCCATTTCCAAAATGGGGTAAAAGTAAATGTTTGTTGATACACCAAAAGGTCCACAGCTGGTTCCACAAGTTGCCCTCCCTCCTCCCCCCTTGACAACGACTTCTACTTAGACTACAGCCTTGGCTCTTTCTCTTCATCTTCCTCTTTCACTGTTTCTGTTTCTGTTTCTGGTTCTGTTCTGATTCTGGCATCGGGTCTGGTTATGTTTTCTTTACCGCTTTTCCATGCAACTGGCAACTGGCAAACTGGCAACTGGCAAACTGGCAACGGTGCTGCCAATTGATTTGCCATAATTTAAGTTTTCTTCTACTCGTTTTTTTTCGTTTCGTTGCCCCAAAATGCTGCACGTTTTGGCGAGCCGACGCCAAGGCTACACGGGCCACACGGGCAACGCTTTGTTTCTTCTTACTTATACTTATAAATGAGAAAATCGTTTTATGATAACGGGTAGCTGCCACACTGCCACACTGCCTTGCCTCATTGTGTGTCTCATGGTGTTTCATGGTTTCTAAAGGGGCATCTGGTTTTGTTTCTATTTACTTTATTCTTTTTGTTGCCTTTTACTTTTATTCTTTTTGGGCTAAACAATTTACCTACATCATTTTTTGAAATTACAATCAATTGACTTTTCTACAAGATTTTCTTATTTTAAGGAAATGTTTTAATACAATTTTTATTTTCTATTTAAGTGTTGCTTTTAATGGCTTTTTTGACTTGACATAAAGTCCATTTAAAGTATCTAAAACAACAGGAAAATAAGCAAATTCATTTCTTTATACAAAAAGCGATACTTTAATAATCGCTTGAAAGTTGAATTCTGAACTAATCTCTATTTTATGCTCTCCGGTGTATTACTTTGTGATTTTGTTGTTGTTGTTGTTGGTGAGGCGAAAGTGGAAACAATCCCCATTGAGGCTAGGCGAGCGTCAAAACTACAAACTATGCAAATGTTGTGGCAAGCCAAACAAATGCCGCACCTTCCTGCCTCTGTCCCCTGACCGCAGTCACAATCCACAAATACTCCCCGTGAAATTGGAGTCGCCGCGTCGCGTAATTAAGGATTCGCGGACACTTTTGCGTGATAATCGCACGGGCTGCGATTTGGACACGTCTCTGTGTGTCTACAGGTGTGTAGGTGTGTGTAGGTGTGTGTGTGTGTGTGTGTGTCTGTGTAAGAAACTAAGCTAAAGTATTTCGATGGCAACGCACAAAAAACTTGCAACTTTTCGCCGCTTTTCCTTTTTTGCTTGTGGCGGCGATAAGAAAACTTGCAACGCTATGTTGAACTTGCACTTAGCTGCCACATTGACGTTCACGTTCAACGCATACCACTACATACACATATACATATAGTATAAATATACAGCGAGCTAAAGTTAACACGCCAAAGTTTGAATACCCTTTACATTTTTTACAAAATTTGTTAAATGTTGATTTCGAACCGATCGTTCCTATGGCAGCTATATGATATAGGTGTCTGATTTGAATAAACTTTGGTAAAGATGTATACAACTTTATCAAAACATACAATCTGTAAATTTGGTTGAGATATCTTAAAAAACAAAAATGTTGTGCATACTAATTGTTGATTTCCAACTTATCGTTTCTATGGCAGCTATATGAAATAGTGATCTGATCCGGGCGGTTTGAACATATGTTCTGTGTGCAGCTTAAAAACTGAGGGATAAGTTTGACCGAAATATCTATGTCGCCCTGATCAAGGATATATATACTCAATGGAGTCTGTGAGGCTTCCTTCAATGCGTTTCACATTTCGTCAGAAAATTATAATACCCTCTGCAAAGGTATAAATCTATATATATCTGTATATATATTTAGAGATATATATATGTATGTGTTTGCTTGTATGTATAGTTGTCGCTTAAAGTCAACTGCTCCGACGAGTTGGCAATTAATCAAAAAAGGTGCGTGATTATCGCACCAAACATAAGCGATAGACGAGAGTCTAGATTGTTATTGCTACACGTAGCTAACACGCTGGTGTGTGTGTGTGTGTGTTTGAGTGTTTGAGTGTGTGTCGGAGTGTTAATGTGGGTGTATATTTGTGTGTGACACTCAAGTGTAAAGAAAGCAAATATTAAAACATATTTTAATCTAGCAAATGCAATGGAACTGCTCTCTCTTTCTATCTTTCTCCACTTCACTGCTCTCCTCTCACTCGCTCTCTCTCTGCTCGTATTTGTGTGTGCTGCTGGTAAATAATAAATTTATCATTTGTCAGCAGTTAAATGCTTTGGCGTAACGTGCAGAGCGTAGCGCACACACGGACGCGGGCGACGAATTAATAATTCATTGCGTATACGACGCGTTGCCCACTAGACAGAGCAAACTGTCATATATGCGAGCATGACACATATACACACATACAGAACACAGCACAAATACACACAGACACACACACACACTCATACAGAGAGAGAGCCACACATACATACATAGAGTCGCAATAAATCGTCAAGTTTATGTTTGAAGAGTTTATTGAATCCATGATATTCGACGTATTTCTGACTGCACGTACCCCCCTCTTCCAATTCCCTGCCAATGATTTTATCTCGACCCTATCTTCCCCCCTCTCTGTTGCTCTGCTGTCCGCTTACCTCTACCTCTTTTTGACCATCATAACAGTCATTTTGTCATTTGTGCAAATATTTGCACAACGTCTGTTGTTTGCCTTTGCATTGGACAAACCGATCGGTCATTCCATTCAATTGCTATCTATATATGTATATGTATGTACACAATGAATAAGTATGCTTATATATATATCTATAAGTATACTATATATTTATATTATTTGTTATTGTTATTGTTGTTGCTGTTGCTGTTGACCCTGTGTGTGTGTGTGTGTTTTTATAGGCCGTGGGCTCTACGTAAATGTCTTTGCCGGCATCGTGTTATTTTTTGTAAATCCTTTCAACGTGTCGTCGGAATGTCGGAAATGTTAAAATATTTGCGCACAGTCTCTCTCTCTGTCTCTTCCCTCCCTTCCGGGCAAATGGTTTATGCTTGCCTGCCGGAAGTCACACCTATACCAACCGCCCGCTATCCCCTTCTTCAGTCGCTACTTGACACCCGTACAACATACATCCAACGCGCTCTCATGTTTTCAGCCAGGTTACGTGGGATTTGTTTGGCATTTGGGCGTGCGTGCGTGCCAGAGCTTGGACAGAGCTCAGAGCTCAGAGACAGGGACAGAGGCAGGAGCAGGGACAGAGACAGGGACAGAGGGAAAGAGCTTTGCTCTGACAGAGTGAGAGAGCTGTGATATGTCTTTGGTAAATATTGATAGAAGTATTTCACATACTTCAGTTACATATATAAATAGACAGTCGGACAGAAGGATAAACACTCAGCTGCTTATGTGTCACTGTTATTGTTTGTCCAGGCAAGTGATTGCTGTTTGCAGCTCCTCCTTTCTCCTTTATCCATGCCTTTTCTATTCTCTCCTCTTTCTCTCTTCCTCTCTTACATCTGCTGGTTGTGTCTGCTTCAGCAACAGTTATAGAAATATATTGGCCGATCGTTCATTTCGCACCAGCAGCAACCAACAGCAGCTGTTGCTCGTCCAGCTACATGTACCAACTATACACTGAGAGAAATAGCTTTGGGGGAAGTAAGCCTAAGCGCAAAAATCGTTGGCACAAGATTTCTCATATCAGATTGCGCAACAAAAACACTCAATGAACAATTCAAAATTATATAAACTTTTCCACCAAAAATTTGAAAATAAAGGCACAATTTGTTTATACCTGCCAAACTAGATTTTTTATCTTTGGTCGCGAGATTTGGTATAGGAAATTTTGGGTCTTAAATCTAAAATAATTACTTATGATATTCAAATTACCCGTTGAATGCTCTCATTGCGTTATATTCTTGTCCGATAAAGTATATTTTTGTCTGTTCTTGATTAAATATTCAACTAAAAGCTAACATTGAATAATTAAGCGCCATAATTAAACTAATATAAACTATATTCATAAGCACTAAAGTAGCTTATGTTAATGTGGAAGAAAAGTTTTTTCGCTCACTGTATGCGCCTGAGGTTGTTTTATAAATCACCAGTTGATTGCGGGGTCAGTTGCATGTGCAACACTTTTACTTTTAAGCACAGTTGGAGTTTGTGTGCTCTGGTGTATTGTGGTGTGTGTGGTGTGTGCTGTGGTGTGTGTGCTGTGGTGTGTGTTAGCCGCATAACTGGACTTAGCTTTGCATAGCCAACATCTTTTGTCAAGTCCATTAAATGAAACTTACTTCATATTGTGAGGCTCAACTCGCGAGTGCAGCAACAACATTTGTTGAACACATTGTTGTTGTTTGTGCTCTTGTTGTTGTTGTTGTTGTTTGCGTAGTAAATTAAATGATTTTTCACGCCAGTCCAGCCCAGTCGAGTGGAGTGGAGTCGAGTAGAGTCGAGAGTAAAGTCCAGACCAGACAAGACCGACCATGCGGTGCGTCCACAACATTTTTATGTGTTTGTTTGCGGCAACAGGAGGCAGGAGCCAGAGCTCAAGCTGCCTGCCTCATGGCCCCCTCCTTGCCCCCTCTTTACAGCAAGCTGCCACGTTGCCTGCCTGCCTGCCTTTTTGGCAATGTTTTAACGTTAATTCATGGTCGTATTTTTATGTTGCACTCGTTGCGCGACGATGCCACGTCGCCTTTATTAGCTCAGCGGCAGCGCTAAAGTGTTTACTAAATAAGCAGATTTCTTTTGTCTCCACAGTGGAGATGGAGCGCAAAGGGAAAGTAGGCAGGGGGAGGCGGGATCGCAGGTCGCGCTAATGGAATGGCTTTTGTATGGCTTACCTGACCCAAATGATTCGGCCTGGTTGACTTATTTAATTAAATCAGTTGTGGCTTTAAAGCGACACGCCCTTAACTCCTCCTCCTCCTCCTCCTCCACCTCTCTTCTTTCAATCTTCCAAATAAGGCCGCTAAGCTGGCTAAGTAGACATTTTTCTTTGTCCATGATGGTGGTGATATCATTGTTGTTAGCCCTAACGACAGTTCTAAAGCCAAAACAAGCCAAGTTGTCGGCGAAAAAAAATGAAAACAACCTAAAGACGTTGCTCATAAAACTTGCAAATTGCACTGGGAAAATTGATGAAATGAAAACCACAGAGGGAGAAACAGACCTTCAGATATGATAGAAAGGAAATGGAACTGTAAACTGTTAGTCGCAACAAGGACACAAAACACATGCTCCTATCAAAGATATCATAAAATTTTTGCAACTTGCAACAGTTGCCATTGTTGTCGAATGCTGCATGACTGACAACAGGCTACAAAAATATCAAAATAAAAACCAGAAGAAAGAAAGAAAGAAAGTCTTTTGGCATGCCAAAGATTTCATACCCTTGTAAAGAGCTGTATTCCAAATATTACTGATGATAGCTTTGTAAAAATATGAAAGACACATCGAAATATACAATCTGTGAATTTAGATGAGATATATTTTCAGAATCAAACAAGTTTGTGCTGTGAGTTTAGTTGAGATTGATTAAGAAACAATAAAGCTGATCTTATTGAATTTAGATCTTAGATCGAATGTTCTTGTGGCTGATTTTATCCATAGTTTATCCGAATGTATAAGTCAATATCAAATAAACAATTTGTAAGTTTAATACAAGTATCTTAAGAAATAAAAAAGGTTTTATTATGGTAAATTTTTTCAATGTCCGTAAAGCTTTATTTGATACATATTTTTGACATTTGACATAAGTTTCTATGCATTTATCATTCGGAAAGCTATTTAAGACCTTATATAGACATTGAGAAAATGCGCCTATGAATGGTTAACATTTTACCAATAATTTGTACAGCCATTGTTTCAAAAGGTAAGGATCTTTGACTGATTGTAGCTATAGCTATAAAATAGAACTATATGATATAGGCAGTGGTCAGATCCAGCCATCTTCGAGTAGTAGGATCTACACGAACTTTCATCAAGATAGTTTCAAAATTGACAGCGCGACGTGGCTATATAGACTTAGATCTTCGCCCTGATCAAGAATATATACATATATTTTGTGGGGTGCTTTTCAGATCACAGATGTCATGATGCGTTCCAGATTTTGCGGCAAATTTGAAATACCCTCTGAAAGCGTGTACAAAATTAGAATAACTTTGGTAGAGATTTAACTACGTGCGTACAACATTGTGTTGCCTCATAGTGTTGCACGCGTGTCGTGCACCTTCCATTTCATTTTTTTGGGCTCCCAAATGTTGAGAAACAACTTTAAAAATGTTTCTTAGGTGTAATTCTTTCTTCATTTTTAAAATTTAACTGTTTGATTTTGGTGATCATTTCAATTCGAATGATCAAAGCTTTACTTTGTCCTAATGCAGCAGTAGCTATCTGATATTGTGAGGGATGAGGGGTTGCACATCCTGCTAAATGCTTGCTTGTTTGGGAGATCCTCTTCCTAAACTCCTCAAATAAGTAAATGGCATATAAATTGCGCTCAGAAGTCATTGTTCATTGATTTTAGGCAATGAATACGGCCGAAAAATAATCTTCTGCTAGAAAATTCTGATTGATTGCTCTTCTGATTGATTGCGAGTCATAATTACAATCAACTTGATAAATTATTATAAATTATTAAATTCCAAACGAATGATAACCACTCATTGAAAATAATGAATTTCATTTGTTAATGACAAGGAATTATGTTTAAAGAATTCTGGCTTATAAAGTTTTCAATTCTAAGAAGTCTCTAGGCTTCGGGAACATGAGTTTATCTCTAATAATATACTTATTGATCCCAACGAATAAAAAATAAATTAAAATCTTTTCTTAATAACAGGAATATTAACGGATTATATTTATTGAAGTTATCGCTTCTGATTTGGCAACACGAGTTCATCTCTAACACTAAAGTGGGTGTGGCAATAACTTAACGATGCCAACTTGCTAAGGTGCAAAAGGTTTGGTTTTTTCTTTGGGAATGGGTAGGAGTGGGGGAGGGGTAGGGGCAACGGCCAAGAACTGTTAACTGAAAGGAGGCTAAAATAAATCTTGCACAATAAGTTTGCTGAACGGCGATGGTGATGGCGCTGGCGTCAAAACGCTCAAAGCGACAACAACAAAAAAGGCGAGAAAAAAAACCGAAAAAAGAAGCCAAGTGGAACAAGAGCATCGCAAATGACACGAGTCAAAAGAGGAGTTGGAGGTTGGAGATGTTGAATAAAGAGTGGATGGAAAAAGGGGGAGAAAAAGGAGGTGACAGGCGGCTGCTTGGCAAAAATAGCCTTATCAGTTCCTGTTTCCTGTCGAAAGTTTTCATATTTTTGCGCGTGGGTGCAAGACCAACAACAGCAACAACAGCAACAGCAGCAGCAACAACAGCAACAGCAGCAGCAACAACAGCAACAATAGTAAAAGTAAACAACGTGCTCACGACAAAGCAACACACGGAAAGTGTTGCCATTTTTTGTATGATGCTTTTGCCTTCGCATTGGGTTGCTGCAACGCCCCCTCCACCCCCTTACCACCCCCCCTTCGGCCCTTGCCACTGTCTCTGTCTCTGTGGGCGAAGCATGAACAGTAACCACAATAAAAAGCAGGAAATATTTAAACATTTTTCTTTTAGTTTTGCATGAAACGGCAGCGTCGTCGACTGCGACGCCGACAGCGCAACCATTTTCACACTTATTGTCAGATTTTGCTTTGTGTTTTGCCTTCGTCGGTGTCGTTGTTGCCGTTGTGTTGCCGTTGTCGTCGTCACCTCCGCATCGTTGTCAGCAACGTTTGCAGCATCGTCGTGTCGTCGTTTTGCTGTGAAATGACGCACAGCCCCGAGATAACACGTCGCACTGGCAAAAGCTGCAACAATTTTTATGTTGCAGCTGTAAATGTGGTAGCCGCTTGGGTACCAGCCAAACTCAAACTCAAACTCAAACCCAACAGTCAACGAACCACACACACATACACACACACACACACACACACACACACACACTGGCAGTAAAGCCACCAAGAGCATTGCCACCAGCCTTGCCACCAGCCGCCGTGTGGCACATATGTTGCGCATATGGCCGCCAAACGCTCAATTTGTTTTTGCCTTTTGTCCGCCTGCCCCACTCGCTCTGCCTGTATGTGTGTGCGTGTGTGTGCATGTATGTGTGTGTGTGTTGATGGCATTCCTAAATTTACAGGACTTATGCAAAATTTTGAAAGGAGCAATGCTTTTACTTAGTGTGACATTTTCCTTCTCTTACCTTTGCACCCCTTCTGTCTTTTTATCTCTTGGCTTTCGATAATATATATAAAAAAGAATCAGACTACTATATCATATAGCAACCATAGACGATCTCGGCATTGAGAATACGGAAAAGTTGTTGCTGCTTGTCAATAACTTGCACTGAACGAAATCAGTTTGCTTTGATTACCAGCAGATAATGTTCATGTATTTTGAAAACTGAAAACAGAAATCTTTATTTCTTTCAGTGCACCAAATTAAGATAAAAGACTGCTCTATGTATTTGGCGTAAAGCACTGAATGGGGCGTGACAGAATCTTTAAACTTTATAGTATAAAGTAAATATATTCTGAATCAGGACGACAAGATGAATCGTCTGTTTATTCGTATTTCTGTTTCTATGCAAACTTGTCTCTAAGTTTTGAAAATATCTTGATAAAACCTGATACGCACCTGTGTATTTTTGTTGGACATGCTTCAGACATATGTCGGAAACGGAATCATATAGCATAGGAACGATCGGTTTAACCTTTAAATTGTGATCAACAGAATGTGTGTCTGGAATATATATTCAATCTGATCTTATTTGAAAAGAATTGGACTACTATATAATAAACCTGTTATATGTCGACATTTGAATGCAGCTCTCTGTATAGATAACAAAGCTTGCGTTATCCTTTCATAATTTTGTTGTTTTCGATGTAAATCTCTTGGTTGCTACAATGCTAATAATTCTAATGCTGCGTGTTATTTTCCCAGTGATTTGGTTTTATATAGTAAATGTTAAATTGTTAGAAATAAAAGAAAATTACGAATTTACAGTTTATGTTTTCTTACTTAATATTAGCCAACTGATGATTGATATTGATTTCTTTTAAAATAGTATTATAAATAAGTATCTACTTTAGTATTATTATAAACCTCAATCATCGCTTAATCTTTGTTCGCAATTAACCCTTTCTAAGTCCTCTAGGTCATTTCTGCTTAATTTATAGGTTG